>JABUQX010131913.1:35000-37908 GCA_015478945.1 Trachelipus rathkii
AAAATCTTATATAGTAAAGAATATTCAGTACTTGAAGATCGAAAGTAAAATTACTTTTAAAGTGAGAGGATTCAGGTTAGATATGAGGTACCTTTTAGAAAGTGTTTTAGACCATAAAGTAGGAAGATTGGGTCCAGTTGCGGACAATCAATGAAAATATATTGGAGAGATTGTTGGCTATGACGACGGCAAAATTTGCAGATGGGAGGAATTTCCCGTGACGTGTACTGGCTCTTTGTAATATTGTTGTGGTCAATACGGTGGCGTGCAAGTATCACTTTGCAGCTTTATATTTTTGTTTTGCTGATCACCTGTCCAGCACTCTTACCAACAAAGATGGAAGCCTTTTCTGAGAGCAGAATAGCAATTAGTTGATGGGAGGCGACCTAATCGAACGGCATCCAGGAGGTACCTAGAGTATCTCCGAAATAAAGAGGCGGCTATTTTGGCCTCTCTATCAGCTATTTCGTTGCCAGTTATACTTATTTTAGAGGATGTCGAACATAGTATGATTTGTTTCATACAGGAGTGGAGCAGCTGAAGAAATTTTTGTACAGCAAATACCATTTTGTTTTTAGAATAGAGGCTTTAGCTGAGAGAATCTAAATAAATGACATAGGAGTGGTCTAGGTTAAGGAATAAAACTTGAGAAAGAGCAATCATTATAACCATTAATTAATTCTGCCGTAAAAATTGAAGCGTGATTTGGGAGGGTATGGAAAGGTTGAGATCGGGAAAGAAAGCAGACGCATCCAAACTGTCCCCTGTTTTAGAGCCGTCAGTAAACACAGGAGTATATCCACCGTGAACTGCGGAATGAGACAGAATAACGCATTTAACAAGGCAGCTGCGTGGCTAGATTTGGAGAAAGAGGTAAGGACCAGGCAAATGGTGGGAGCAGAGAATAGCCAAGATGTATACCCTTCATCATAAGAGAACGGCAGCACCTTTTGCAAAGGGATTTTGAAAAAGTTAAGAATGTTATAAACTGTGTTTAAAAATGGCCAGGAAGAAGAATTCTGAGAATCTCTCGCATAATCGGTTTTAGAGCAGATGGTATTGGAGCTTGAAAGCAAAGATAGCTTGTGCACATGCTGTATTCCCTTCGAAGAGAGAGTGGCATCGTATTAGATTCCCCTTCAAGGCTCTCGCGGGGAGACGATTGGAAGGTCCAGTGGAGATACGGATAGCCATGTTTGGAATGGGATCTAACAGATGTAGCAGAGTTGGGGAGGTCTGACCAGATACTATGCAGCTGCCATCCAATTTTGATTAGATTAGGGCGATTTAGAGACGTAAAAGGAACTTGCGATCAGCACCCCATGATTTTGAGACAAGATGACGTAATAGGTCAGGCACGCTAAGATAATTCGTTTTCAGAAGTATAATGTGCGGTGTGCATGTTAAGTGATCATCTAGAATAAGTCTTAGATATTTAAATTATGAAGTTACAGGAATGGGCGAACCATATAAGGGTAGGATCACGAAAGGGAGATGGTAGGTTCTTTGATTCTGTTTTTTTTTTAAAAGGATCTGCTAGGGTTTTGTAGGTAAGAAATTTAAACAATGGGAATTACCCCATTGTGAAATTTTCTCAATAGCTTGTTGAAGTTGCCGTTCAAAGAATGGCAGCATGACACCGTCAATATATAGCGCAAGGTCATCAACGTAAAGAGAAAAATTGATCGTCGCTGGGATAGAAGTAACGGTGTCATTACCTCCGAGAGCAAATAGTAATGACCTTAGAACGCTGCCCTGAGGAAAACACCTTCATCCAGAGTAAAGTGGCAAGATAGAGCAAGAGAGCACCGAACCTGGATTGATCTATTTTACAGAAGGCATTTAATAAAAAAAAAGGGAACTGTCATTGGAAACCAAGCGAGTGGAGTTTAAAGAAAACCCCAGTTCTACAAAATGTGTGATAAGCTTTAAAATGGTAAAAAAAGACACAAGAATCATCCCACCAGTTAAGATGGCTTCCCGGATGTCATGACCCAGTTTTAACAAGAGATTCGTGGTCGAACGGTTTTCGCGGAAACCAAACTGGAAGTTAGAAAAGCCTGGCGACTCTTTAGAACTGGGAGAAGGCTTCTTGAAATCATTTTCTCCATTAATTTACAAGTATGACAGGTCAGCGAAATTATTATTTGGTTGTCCACCAACTTTGGATTTTTTCTCAGGTTTGGGAATAGGGATAACAAAAGCTATAATCCAAATAAATAAAAAGAGGATTCGATCCAGATTCCACTGTACAGATCCAGGAAAAACGCTGATACAGAAGGGTGAATATGACGAAGCATTATGTAAGAAATCATGTATGGGCCATTGACAACGTCTTTGATTTTCGCTAGCGTAGTTTGATACTATACATGTGTAAAAAGGCTGTTATAAGCATAATCTTTTCCTTTCGTTGTTTAAAAGTCTATCGATGCAGTGTTAAATTTCAATTTTTGAAAGGTTTTAGGATAGCTGAAGGGGCTCAAGTAGTTATCAAAACTATAACCTAATGCATCCGTAACAGCTGCTGGAGCCGAGATCGTATCGGTTATATAAGGCCCATAACGGAAGACTATGGGTGAAGAGTTGTTGGAGGGGCAAGATAAAATCTGTGCAACTTTCCACACTAAAGAAAGAGGAATTATGGAATTGACTGTCAAAGTATGTTCGAAAGTATTGTTTTCGTGTTTGGTGATCAATTCGGCGAGATCTCGCAGCACGCAGCTGCTTTAGGATAATCATGTTGGGGTGGTGTGTGTCCTTTTGTATTGCCAGTAGTGCTTTTATCTTCGGTTAGCCGCCTGTATACTCTTGGGACCCCTAAGGGCTGCCGAATAATGAAGCGAAAACGCGAAAGCGTTTCACGATAACATGGTTAAGCCAATCACTGAGATTGAACGAAGTACTACCG
>JABUQX010131914.1:0-17500 GCA_015478945.1 Trachelipus rathkii
CTCCAGCTATGCTAACACGGTAGTGAGGATCGTCTCTCATCTTTGCCCTGTCTTGTTGTCAGATGTAACTGTTCCCATAATCTGGACGTGTTTCGCTCTGGTTTCAACCCCGGCCTTTGGAGCAGGGTCGAACTCAAAGGGTCCATCATAGGCTCTATATCCCACTGTTCTGCTCGGTCTTTCCATGCTTTCACGCTTGATCTCCCTCTTAATCTTTCACACTTCTTTCCATTCTCTGTGACCGGGCTCTATCTCTCTCTTCTTCTCTCATCAGTGCTAACCTCTCGTCTCTCTCTCATCCTCTCCTGCGCATGCTGGCAGTCTGTTCGATGGAAGACTTATCACTCCCGTGTACTCACCATCTCCGTCTCTCTCCTCTCCACTCATTCTTCTGATATGCCCATTGCACTAGGGGTTAGCCAGAAAGAGCAGGTGGTCTGTGTTCTGCGCTCGAATTTTAGTGTGGATGATATTATGGTAACTCTTTTTCATTCCAGGCTAGTTCGGCTGCGGTGCTACTCCTTATTTTTCCTGCCCACCTAATCTGCTGCTGTGTAATCTCTCCTTTCCATCTTCTCATTCCATGCTGGACAATTCATACTTCCCTACTCTGTTACATTATGCCTGAAATTATAATTCCTCACTTTTAAAGGAATGTGTCCTGTGCTCATCGTCGTAGGCCGCGGTCAAAGTGTATTGTCTAGATATAATTTTCTCTAGTGCGTTCAACATACACATACCCTCCGGAAATAGGGCCTGCTGCCGGCGGTATATGTGGTCGCTGACTAACTGCTTTAAATAGTATAGTATTACCGAGTATACACCATATATTATAGTATTATTAATTTCTTATTCTATATGTGATCTTTTATTTATATCTTATTTTTATTTATCATCTATATACTAATATATATATATATATTTTTTGTTCGAATAGGAATTTAAATGTAATATAAATAAAATTTTTCATTATAGGTTTATATTGGGTATCAACGCCTTTAGATTATTAATTAAGTATTTAAATTATTATTATATCTATTTAATGAATAATATTTATATATATTGATTTATATTATGATTATTTATTATTCTTCTGTAAATCTCTATATATTATTATAAATTAATTCTAACTTTCTTATGAAAATTTAATTATATATTATTGAATTTAATATTATTAATTATTACTATTATATTATTATTATATAATTATTATTTTTAATAATATCAATCACCATTAGCTGTAGTAGTTTTTTATATATTTTATTTAAAATATATTATTTAATATTATATATATTAAATATTATTTATGTATATTATTATTAAGTTATTAAAAAAGTTATTATTTACGTATAGAATATAATCTATTGAGTTATATTTATCTTAAATAATTTATTTTTTTTTTATTTAAAAATGAAATCATAAACTTTATAATAGAATATATACGAACGGCTCAAACCAAGTTATAAAGCATTAAAATATAAAATAATAATAACGATATAATCGGTATCAGTATAATTACTATTATTAACATACGCCATTACTATAATTCACACCACGTTGAATTAAGAAATTCGTAATTGTGTTAATAATCTATGTGAAAAACACTTACTTATTATATATAGTGTATATAATTATTTAGGGCTTAACATGTCTAATATAAAAGTTCTCAGTTAATTTTTTAGTCGATGCTAATAAATGTTATAATTAAGCCTTATACTAAGCTAACTAATATAATATATATATATATATATAATAGACAAAATAATTTAAGTAATTAGTTGTTATTTATGTAATAATAAATAAATTATGAGCATATCAACGTAGGAGCAATAACGTAAATTAAATTATATATATATATATAGAAAACATATTTTGTTTTTTTACTATAACAATTATATTTCATAATATCAAATCATTTTTTAACGAGTGTTAATTCTGTACATATATCTCAAATAATATATAGAATATATATCTATAATTATTAATTATTTTAATGGAAGAATATATAAAATTTAATTATAAAATATATATTTAATATAATTATTATCAATTAAGCATGAATACTTAATACTTAATACTAATAAAATAATATTGAGATAATCTGCAGTACAATTTGGTATGTTTATTATAAAAGTTTCTTATTTAATTAATATTGAGTAATATATTACATTATGAGACTTAATGTCTTATATATATATATTACTATAGCAAGACTCTAGCCTATCACTATGTTTGCGACTTTAGACTTACATGCCATCATTAACCACATCATATATTAATGTACAAATGGCTTATGTGTGTAACTTTATCATATCCTATATAGTACATTATAACTAATGACAATATTAATGACGCTATCTATTAAATGTCGCATAAGAATATTGAAAATTCTCATATCTATGATAAAACTTATATAATTATGCACATTCAAACTATAATAATAAGGGTTCATCTTTACAAGTGTTTAATAATATACTATATTATATATATGTATAACTTTAATATTTTCAGATATATATATCCTAATATAATCGCTATATCTGATAGTCGTATGCGATTAATTATACTTCCTATAAGTATTAATATATTTTAATATCTTATATATATATTTACTTCTGATATATATATAATTACTATAAACAAAGCTACCCAATATAACTAATCAGCGACAACTCACGAAGTAACAAAGCATTATATATAATATATATGATTTGGTATATATATAATAGATATATAGTAATATAATATACATAAGCTATATATAAATAATTATTATATATGTTTCTTATAAAGCATATATATAAAACCTATTTTATCATTTTTCATATATTATAAATAATATATTAAAAAGTTAAATAATAAACGTATATAGACTTGAGAAAAACTAGTATAGACTATTTGTCATCTATAACGTGCTTTGACCCTATACACACTAAGGTTAATATACTCATATTATACTCACCTACTCTGAGGAATAATCTAGGCAAGGTTGCATTATTATATTGTAAGCACCTATTTAGGAGGAAATCGTTAATAGAAGTAATAAATTGTAATATAAATGTATATCAAATATAAGAGTAAATATAATATTATGATTCTAAGTGTATATATATATTGTTATCGAGATAAGTAAGGGTTATATAATTAATATTCTTTTATATAATATACCATTTAATAATATATATATTATCTGAGTATGATCATTTCTAGGTTGAGGTAAATGTAGGGTATAATTAGTATATAAATACTGATAGTATTTAGTAATATATTATAGGTATATATATATAGCTATATATATATATTATATTAGTATGGAACCGGTATGGAAGAGAGGTTGGCGATCGAAGAAAAAGACAAACACTGGGTTCCTTGTTTTAGGAAAGCCGTCAGTAAATACTGAAGTAAATCCACCGAGAACTGTTGGATGATAGAAGAATGACGCCTTTAACAAGGCAGGCGGGCTGGCTAGATTTGGAGAGAGTGTCAGATATTAGTCAAGATTAGTGGGAGCAAGGAAAGGCTAGGTGTGTGTTCTTATCTTAACGGAGAGCGGCAACAGACCTTTTTGTGGCAAAGAGATGTTCGTGGAACTAGGAAAGATGTTGTTATTCAACTGTGTTCTGGAAAATGGCCATATATATGGATTATATATATATATATAATAATATAAGTGTTCTATATTATATATCTATATGTTTTTATATATATATAGTAAAAAAATATTGATTAATTATATATAAAATATATATAAATATATATATATATATATATTAGTATTATATATATAGTATAGTTTAAAGTTGTAATGTAAAGATAATTATCAATTTAAATGATATCTTTTCGGTAAAAATTGTTCTATTATTTAGTTGAAGTAAATATTTTGACCTGTGTCAGTTTTCTATCAAAGGAACGAAGTGTTATTATAAATTTTGATTACCCATAACAATTAGCTAGGTAAAGCATATATCATATATATATATACTTAATGGTATTTATGTAATATAGTATAGGACCCCCCTATTAACGAAGTAAGTAAGAGTGACATCCACATCGGATTCAACTTCAAAAAAAAGATAAGCAACAACGTGCGTAACTGCTAAAAATAATATATATGGAATAGGTGTTTATATTATATTATGGTAGTATTACTATATATATTATATAATATATAATATATAAAATATTACCCGTAAATAGGTATATATAGTAAGGCATCCATGATTGAGATGGTATATATATATAATATAAGGTTTATTCCTATATATTACTTGAGATTATTCGATTTTCTGTTTACTCTATGATTATAGTTAGGTATATCATATACTATATTTACATTATCGTTTTTTAGGATTAGGGATCTATTTAGAGTTTATTGTAAGTATTTGGTGAGTATAGTATATAAGGTCTTACCCTCTGATATTAAGAATATACTTATATATATATAATAATATATTATAATGTATATAGTATGTATAATTAACCTCAGCCATAAAGGTTCCCATCAGACCTTCGATCAATTATAAGTAATAAACTTTGATCGACTAATACTATTTACCTTAATGGCCTTGTTAAATAGAATGTGAATGTCTAAATGTTGGTTTGCCCATGAAGATCAGTAATAAGAAGTCCCGCAATGAGGACGATAATACTAAGCCATGCCCAGTCATCGAATTACTAGAGGCCCAGGTCTACAGAGTCACTGCTCTCTAGATTTGTGGGAATGTATTTTAGACCAAATAATTTTTGTTTCAAAGAAAAATCTGTGTCACCATAGACCTGGGCATTATTATAAGTAGGCGAGTAAGAAAATTTATATGGAATTTTTTGTATTCATTAGGTATTATTTTAATTGCACTATGGTAGTAGTTGATCTATAATTCATTTTACTTTCTGGGAAGAATTAAGATGATATTAATCAGTCTATTATTGAAATATAAGCAATATTGGACGTCTATATGAGACGTTAAATAGAATCCCATAAAAGTAAGTTGGTTTGACTGAATAAATTTTCCCTTTTCCGTCATTTAAAGAAACAAGTGACATCCTTTCTTCAGTCGATTTTCCACCTTATAAATATCATTATGGTCTCTATAGAAAAAAGTATGTCTCTAATGTTGTAGACCTGTTGGAACGAAGATTACATGATACTAGAAATGAGGTTCGGTACATAAAAAGCTGAAATTATTATTCTCTGAGTCTTTGTGGGTTTGGTGGGGGTAGTGGTGGGTTTGAGAGGAGGGAAAATGAGGGTGACCATTGAGTGTCGAGAGGGTTTACTCTCTCAACTCGAGTACAGAGATGATCCTGGTGTGAATTTGCTGTAAATTCAATAGGTATCTGCTTAAACAACTATTTTTCCAGTTTTATTTATTGATAACGTTCCGATCGATTACTTTTACATATACTTCATGCGCAAACAGAGATAAAGTAAATGAAACCGAACATTTAAGAGAAGAATCAGAGTCGTTTAATGATCATTTGGTGTCCTTCCGGCATTATATGAATGTGAGGTTAATAATATACTCCTAATTCATTATTCTCATTTGGAAAGCGGGTTAGAATAAGGATTTTTCCTCTTAATGTTTCTTCATCTGCATACCATTGCACTTCTCATTCAGTTTAAACACCGGCTTTTAAGTAATTTCGTAAATTCGCGCTCACTCTTTTTGCATTGTCTTACGGATACGTACTTTAACGTGAAACTGAGGATGTGTGTGAGTGAAATGGTATTCAATAGTTTCCATTAAACTCCCTAGATGAGAATGTTTAGTAACTCTCTCTTTTTCTTTTTCTGATCGTATTTTTTTGCATTTCCTTAAGTCATCTTTTTGTACCTCTGGACTATTAATTAATAATCTAGCTAATCAATCTCATAGTCTTCTGTCATACCTTTCGTTTTTCTCGTAGCACTTATTAAAATAATTTACTCTTATATTTTTTTTATACTCCTCACTATAATTTATTACCCTTCCACTCTTATTTCACCCATTTTTCTCAATATTTAGGTTATATTGTTATATATATTATTACCATATTACCTTATTATCTACAGCACTTTTATTCATCTACCTTATATCTACTTTTCGGGTGTAGTCATTAGTTAAATTACATTTAAGAGATTAATTAGAAACTTTTTGAACCAAAATAACTTTATCCAAATAGCCAAACGTATGCAACTTATTCAAAAAAACTTAATTGTATAAATTTAGTAGACCTTAATTAGATGTTATATCGAACGAAATTTATATCACTAATATAATTTTATGAAATTTTTTATAAATTTAAATTATTTATATATTCCAGAAATAATATATATATATAATATATTAGGTATTGGATATATTATATATATTAAATCTATAACTAATAATATCTATAAATAATATATTAAATTAATTTATATATATATATATATGGTATATTAATTATATGACGCCAGGTAATATATCCACAAACTATGGAGGAATGAGCTAGAAATAATAATTGAAACTGTCCACTTATATATATATATAATATTATAATATATATATATAATGAGATATAAATATTAGTAATAAGTAATAATATAATATATAACTATAATTAGTATATACTACTATATGTATATATATAGGATATATATAGTACTGTATATAATATATATATAGGTATCATCCCATTAGTGTTAAAAGTAGCAAATATATAACAAAGTATTAAAAGTACAATAATATATAAGGCCTATTAAAACTGTATTAAAAAATAATATGTATAATACATCAATATATCATTATAGTAGGCCTATATATATACCTTAGGACAGATACTCACTACCCTACTTCATTTCCGCCATAGAGAAGAGAAAGTGGATAAAGTTAGAATAAGGAAAAGACTGGAAATGAAATGGCAACAATTCAACGAGATACTAATACATATTTGGGATTATTGCGAATTATCCTTAGTTGACATACTATATAACTAGGTTCTCCTGTGACGGTCCCAAGTCCGGAATAAAAGAGGAGGGTTGCTTGTTATGTTATTTTTGGGCCGAGCAAACCGGCAGCTATAAAACACTGTTAAGCCTTGTGAAACTTTGTTGTGCTCGGAATATCGGACAGACTTCTTCGGGTACCTGAAGCTTTTAAACCGACTCGGCGAGTATTCAAAGGGACTACCAGGAAAAAGGCACTAGGGTCACTAAACAACTGAGGCGACAATGAAATGACGGAAGCGACGACCTGTTCCCTCCTTCTCTGAAGAAGGAGGGGGCTGTAGAGCTGATGATGGAGAGAAGGTCTGGATATCTGGGCGTGTTGCGAGGTGAGGTAATAAAGGAGAGGGGAGTGAAGAATTACACCAAATGATTATGTCATGGTGTTGTTAAGGGGGTTAGAGAGGAAGAAAGAGAGACAACGGTGGTAGCGGATTGGGTGTTATGCACCCAAGAAACTAATAAAAGCTGATTATTCGAAACGGTATTAAATGAACGAACAAGAATTATGGGCTGTGACGTTGAAGAGTGGAATGAGTCAAAAATTGAGATTAAAGGGTTCTATGGCGCCGCCAATGCAGGGAAGACCTGCCGAGGTAGAAGATTAAAGAGTTTATGGAGACCTGCAAGGGGTGTTATGATGGGAAGAAGAGGAGGACACATTATAATTATGGGAGAAATCTTGAAGAATGTGGGAGAGGAGAGAAGGAAAAGGAAGCAGCTGTTGGGGGTGTTCGAGGGTTGGAAAAAAGAAAATTATAGGGGGAAAAAGGGGCGAAAGAACTAGGGTTTGACTTTGGGCTAAAATACGGCGAGAGATGCGTGGCACGCGATCAATGAAAATCACTTGTTTGTACATGGAGAGAGTTAAAAAGTGAACTGGTACCACTGGAATTTATAAAACGGCAGGAATATGAGGCGGGAAAATTCTATGATAGACCTAAAGGAAAGGGATGATAAGGAGGGTGTTTTATCGAGGCTGTCAAAGCATACCCATCAGTATCTCCGTGGATTCGACCTACAGACCTTTGTGCGTGGGCGGGGAACTAAGATGCCGAGAGAGCGCATAAGGGAAGAAGACCAGAAGAAAGAGTGACGCAAGAAGAACGATACTGGGTTAAAAAATTAAACAGATTTTTACAAGAAAACCCAAGGAGAAGGAGATATCAACGAGATACAAACACTAGTCTAAAAATATTGATGCAAATTCTTCAGGAATTCTTCGCACCACCCTAAATCTATTGTGGTCAAGGTTTGGAAAAGATCTCAGAGAAAGGGTGTGGAGAGGTTGCACGAGAGTTTGAGTGTGCGGCATAACAAAAAGGAAGGGATAGGGTAGTGGAAAAAGGAAAGACGTTGGGGTGGAATGATGAAAGTCAAAAATGTAGTAAAGAAAGAGAGAACGGAAAGAAGAGAAGATACCGTTTATGGATGAAGATAAGGACAGAGGGAGACAAATTATTGACAAGCTTTATGTTTCTGGCCGGAGAAATCAGCCATGTTATAATCCACGAGAGAAGTAATTAGGGGTTATCGCAAAAACCCATGGGATTTAATTTCATTTGGGAAGGAATAGGAGGAGATTGGAGGAGACATGAAGGAGCACTAGGAAGTTTGATATATTGGGAAATGGGCTAAAGAGAATTAGACAAAAGATGAACCTAACAACGAATGTGATATTCAGAAGAGAGAAAAGACAATAGTGGATAGTTGGAAAGCGAGGAAAAATTATGGGGGACAGAATATTTTTGAATGATATTAATTAATGTGAATTGGACCGATGAGGAAATAATATGGGAGGAGGGGATAACCACAAATGGAAGACAAAAGACACGAGGAACAGTGATGACTTGGAACCAATACATGGGCGAGGAAGTGAGCAACAAGCTAGGGCAAAGCAGCCTTAAAAGAATGGAAGAGCCAGCGAGTCGAATGGTAAGTAATTGAATTATGTCAAAAACAGGAAGAAGGTTAGTGACATGGTATGAGGCAGGAAGAAAACTTCGTATAAATTGTATATGGGATGAGAGGTAAGAACAGTACCGTCAGATGTGAACTGAAAAGCTGTCGGAGTATGTCCAATACATAAAAAAGGAGATAGAAGAGAACATGCCTGAATTACAGAGGAATAGTGTTGTTAGTATTGAGTGCATATTAAAATAGCAAGAGAGGATAATAGAGAAAAGACTTCGGAAAGAATTAGAGGGAAAGATTGGAAGAGTGGCAACATGGATTCAGGGAAAATAGAAGTGTAATTGACTCTATATTCTCTTTAAAAAGGATAGTGGAGAAGAGCGAAAAGGGAAATAAGGTTAAGCTATATCGCATTTATAGATCTAGAGAAAGGCTTTTGATAGAATTCAAAGAGAGAGATTGGTGGATGGTGATGGAAAGACCGCTGCATATGGAATAAATAAGAAGCTGAAAGGGATAATAAGGAATATGTTATGAACTACTAAACACTGGTAGAAAACGGTAATCTGAGAGATGAGAGGGAGAGAGTTGAGATGCAGTTGGAAAACGATAAAAGACCTTAGGAGGTTAGGCAGGCCACCCTGTGCGTCCCCCGTTTAACTTTTTTTGCCATTTTCAAATATCTGGAGAAACTGGGCTTGAAAGAGAATAGCTTGTAAGAGAGGAATAGGGAGTACACCTTTTGTAACGCTCACACACATATGGACAGTTACATGCGGGCAGACTGTTGGGTGACAAAAGAAACAAAACCCGAACATACAAGCTGCTTGTGATCTTTTTTGGAAAAAAATGAAAGTATAAATGCTGAAAGCTGTCGTTTGGAGATGAAAATAAACCAGGGAGGAAGATATTGGATAATAAAACGATTTTGAGGCCATAGAAACACAAAAGGGAAGAACCCAAGAACGGAGTATTTTGATGGAAGGTGTCCATTGAGTTTTAAAAGCAATGAAAACCAAGTCCCAGATTCAAAATATCTGGGAAGGCCCAAGCTTCGCACGTTGGTAGAAGAGTGAGACTAGATTCCCGAAACTGAGAGAAGAGAAAAGAAAAAGAAACCGTTGAAATAAAAACTGGAAATAGGTTCTGAAGAAAAAAAGAGGTGATGATGCAGGAGAGGAGTGCAGGATAAGAAGGTAAAAGTGACCTAATATATTATTACAATTAAACGAAAGCATAAAACAAAATGTTCAAGCAGATCTCTGAAAGGGGATTTTCTGTTATAGTGGGGCTTTTGGAAAGCACGGGGTTCTGAGATCTGTTGTCGGGTACTTAACAAACACGGATATGCAGAAGATGTAAAATAGTGAGGATAAATCTATCAATATCGACACTTTTGTATATTGAGTAAATACAAAGTATTCTTTCAAAGTTAACATTTTGAGTTTTTTAGCTCATTCGGATACGAAGGTGGCTAAATTTATTAATATGCATATAGATCATCCAACAGTTAGGGCTCAGGGGTCGGGGACCTCACTCGCCATAAAGAGGAAAATGAAAGGGGTTCTTTGCCATTTCAAACTGGTGATTATATTTCCCAGACAGTTTTCACCACAAATTGGATATTGGGATACAGGTTAGTTAAAGATTTATCTTTCTCCATCCTGAGAGTTGGCACGGATACATTCACAGCTTATTCTCGGACCTAAATAATTAGAGGAGAAGGTTAATCATTAGTCAGAAGTTATATTGAACATATGCCGATAACTTTGAGGGATTATGAAGATATTCATTTCACAAGTTAAATTTCCTTTTAGGCAATATCGTTGGTTAGAAGTTATTGTGAAAACCAGTGTGTACTATAGTATATAGTATACACAGTCGAGTGCTAGGGGGTTATAATATATATATATATAGTATATATATATATAATATATACTATATAATATATATTATATATATATATAATATATATATAATATATATATTTAATATAATATATATTATTATATATATATTATTATATTATAATATATTTCAATGTATTGAAGAGTTTCATATTCTAAGAAGTTCTTTTTAATTACAAATCAGTTTCAAGAGTTACTTATCATCACTTATTAGTATTCAGAATTTAGTATATTGATATGAGAATTCAGTGAAGCTAGTTCAGAGATTCTCAATACATTATATTATATTCAATATGTACTACTAAGAAAACTTAGAAAAGGTAACAGTCTTTTTGAATATAAAATAGAGAAATATTGAGAGCTTCTTAATTCCAGATAGAGGATAAGATTCATAATATAAAATGTAATCACTATTTGAACCTTAGAAATAAATATATATACGTCGACTATATTTTATTAAATAATATAAACCTCATTTTAAGTGAGTATAAGTAATAGGTAGGGCATATAATATAGGGTATATAATAGTATATATCAATTAAATATACCCCCTTAAGGGTTTTCCCACGGGACTTTTCTTAATTATTCCTGAAAAATTTATTTATTGCTATGGAGGTCCATGGTTTGTTAAATTCTTGTTTCGAGAGAAGATATGAAATGATTAATACATCAAAAAAATCGAATCAAGAATTTTAGGCAGATTTGGCTAAATCTCCTAGCGACCTTATAGTATGAACTTAGGACTCTCAGGCCATTCCAAAAGTCGACATAATTGAGAAAAATCACAAAAAAATCTCCTCGGAAGAAATTAAAATGGTAAGCCTCATTTGAAAATTTGTAAAATTTTGTTGAGAAATTTAAATTGTTGAAAAAAATGTGTACCACATTATTAGGTCTACCCTTATTAACTATCCTATTAACCTCTAGAACCCTTTTGTTTTAAGAAATGGATGGGGCACAATTACATTTAATATATTAGATGATTAAAGAATTTAGTCAATTGCTAGCTGACAAAAAATTGGCTTAAATATAAATTCACCTTCTTTCTCCCCTTCTAGAAAGTGCAGCAATTCCTGAGAGGGTGAAATCTTATAGAATTAGTAATTTCCTATAATATGTTAAAATGATTAAAAATGAATTTTAATATTTTTGCTTCAGCTCATAATTCCCAAGTTTATCTTATACTAGTTCAACACAATTACTAAATTAATATCTTATCACTTGTATCAGCGCCAAAACATTTAATATTATATATACAAAAAAAAAGTAAATGTAATTGTTACTGAAGAAAATTTTAACTGTACATTACAATTTACATTTAAATGTATCTTAGGTTCAGCAATATTCAGGGAAAAGTATTGAAAATTATTCAATCAAAATTGTTTAAAAAATGAAAATGGTAAATAATGTAAAAATTTTAAAATTAGTGAATTTACTGAAATTTGTAAAATTAGGTATCTTGATAAAATAGGAAATAACTTAATAGTTTTAAAAATAAAATATAGCTTTTGTTAATCGGAAATTATTTTTAAAAAAATTAGTTATCATTAAAGAAAATTAAAAGGGCACATTTTAGGTCGTAACAATTTAAATTATTATTTAGCATTATTCAGCGAAAAATATTGAAAATAATTCCAACAATTTAAACAATTGTCTGATGTTAAATATTTTTACCGAATTATTTATTACAACAACAGTTTAAGAGTAAAAGAAGGGAAATAAAAGTTTCCTAAGAAAAGAAAACGAAATAAAATATATGATAATTTAAAAATAAATGCATAAAAATTTGATTAACCTGTTTTTTTCCCATCATAAAATAGGCAGGAAAACTATATAACAAATAATAATTAGAATAAATAACCATAACAAACGATAATATAAATTAATAACTTGCAAAAAATATAAAAATTAAACAAAGTGTGACACATACTTATATAATAATTTTAATAAAAGGTAAAGTAAAGCATATTTAATTTATTTAAAATATCGTAAAACAAGTTGATCTGGACATTAATAAAAATAGGAGCTAAACAAATGGTAAATGTCCTTCAAACTATTTTAATATGCTTAGAATAAAATGCACTGAGAAACTAATAAAATTAAGTAATTATTATTTATGAATAGATCTTAACGTATTATTATCTTCCCATTTTAAAACTCTGATCTAACAGACATTAAGAAACTTCTATTTACTCCCGTGATTATAAAGAAATAAGAAATGACATGAATTATATTTACAATTACCTTACATTATTTTGTGGTATGTTCTATTTTGTTATTGTCACAAGTGCCCTATTTATTCTATTATCTTATACAAATGTCAATTCTTGTGTTAAGTTTTTGGAGCCACTGACACCTACCTACAAACAATACCACTATCACGTTATTTGAGATCAATGCATGAATTTGTTAAAATATATTATTAATATTATATATATCATTTATTACTATTTTAATTGTTTATATATTATATTAATTATTATATTATTACTATTATAATGGTTATTTAACTATATTGTTATTATTATGAATTTATATTAATTATTGTTTATACTTTATATCATAATATTATTATTATTAAATTATTTATTATTATTATTTATTATTTATATAAATTAATTATTATTATATATTATTATTATTAGTAGATATTTTATTATAATTTATTTAATTATTATAATAATTATTATTATTATACTATTATTTAAATTATTTTAATAGTATTATTATATATTATTCTTTAATTAATTATTACTATTGATTATTATTATTGGGAGTTTTTTTTTTATTATATAAATTCATTATTATTATAATATAGATAAATATAATGGGATCTGGCATGACTAGAGCATATAATGTACTTATAGGTTTAAAAAGAAAGTGCATTAGGATACACGTTTTATAAAAAAAAAGGTTAAATTCAATATAATAACTAAAGCATATAAATATTTCACTATCCCACTGGAAGGTATATTCGTTATGTATTAACCTTATTATATATAATATATATAATATATATATATATGAGTGGGATTATTATATGAGAGGTGAAGGAAAATATGAGGTATTATTATATTAATATTAATATATATCATATATATATTAATATAAATATGAATATAATTATAGGTATATAATTATAATCATTATTTATATATTAAATATTATTAAATCAATACCTGGGGCCTGTTTCCAACCTGGGACTAATTTGAATAAATAATGAATTAGATTATTATTTAACCCACCTATAGGTAGCCCCCTCTGAGCCTGGTTATCGGAATCGTAAGGAGGTTGTCGGCGTGTGTTAAAAATCATATGTTTATCCAACTTGACCACGGTAGACAGTAAGGTAAATTTAAATCTTTGAAAAGAAATCTCTTTTTTTCTCAGTATAGGAGCATGTATTATATTTTGACGGTATAAGCCTTTGAAACTTCGCCTCTTAACAAATATACCTCCGGGTATTTTACCAGAGAATATCAAACTAATTATATAGTACTTACAAAGAACGTATCATGTAAAGAATTATATACCATTTTTGAACCTTGGACTAATTGAGTTTCTAAGTGGAATCGTTTAAATGGAATTACCCTTTATATTCTCCTCAAGGCTGGGGTTTCGGGATAAATAAATCACGATCCACCGCTGTTTGGTTAATATAGCAATGGATTTTTCTCATAATTATGTAATCACGCAACGAATGAGCTAAAAGTAAAATAATTAACTATGAGTGGCATTTAAAGTCAGCTGGTAAAAATTGATCTTGATACCCTTGCTATAATATATACCCATAAAATCGCTCGTATCATGAATGCATTGACCCTTTATAACTCGATAAAATGATGAGAAAAGTAGTGAATGGAAGTTTGTCAAAAGTTATCGTCAGAGTATCTACATACCTTTTTGTAGGTTCATTTTTATTCTTTCATAAGTTAAATTTTCCTCTTATTGAGCTGCAATTTTGTAATAAGTGTAATATTTTGATATTGCGTATACTGTACCTCAACAGCTAGGGGCTCAGGTTCGAGATAACACGCTAAGTATTGGGATAGAAGAAAATAAAAAAGGATGTTCTTGCATTTTCCAAACTGTGAATTACCTACCCGACGCTCTATCGTAAAATGGATATATAGTATTTTTATTTATAGGAACTCTATGCTATATCATGAGAGATAGAGTCGCACTCTCTCGACATTGACTAAATCACTGAGAAGGCGAGAATTTATCATCAAGAGGTTATTGACATGCGTACCAGACTTTGATATTGAATCATCTCATGATCAATCAACTTTAAAATCCTCCTGTGTATATAGCAAATTCGGGGGTGAAGTTGTGAAACAGTTGCTATACCAACAAAGCGATGTGAGGGGTATATTATATAATATTATTAAGTATATAATATATTAATATATATGTTTAATATAGTATATTTGATATATATATATATACCCTTAGGGTATATATATATATAGGTAAGTATATATTTAAGTATAATATATATATTTAGAGTATATAATAGGTGATAATTTTTAGGTATTTATAGATAGTATAATATTATACCGTGTATATAGGCATCCTTTTGCTTTAAGAAAGTTTCTGATGTATATATATCAATATTATTTATGTACTTTTAAAGTTTTTTCTATAATTTATTCTGTTTTCAAAAGTAATTATTTCTATATTATAGACTGGAAAAATTTATTTTATTTTTTTGTGTCTGGTCTGTATTGTAATCCTTGGTTGAAGATCTAAAAAAACGTCATCCCATAAAAATCTTTCGTCATTTAGTAATTCTGCTAATTCTTCGTTATATCGCTGATAAAAGTTACGTTCAAAAGTGAAATGAAGGAAATCCTAACAAAATTTTTGAAAGAAATTAAAATGGGAGTGTGCTGTAAATAGAATGAAGTTATAGATCTGGGAAATTCCTATATGAGATAAAAAAGTTGTTATACAAAATATGGAATTCGTTTCATATATATATTTGGCTGAAAATGTTTTTAGAAGAAATGGGAAGTGGTAAATTTATTCTATAATATGATATATATTAAAAATTTGTTTGAAACGGGTTCAAAATTGTTAATCCGATATTAAAATTAAGTTAATTTGGTGGATATCCTATTAGTATATTTAGAGTAACTTGGAAAAAAATGCCTAAAATAATGGAAAGTATTTTTTTTCTAAAGAATATTCATGATTAAAAATTTTAGGTTTATAGCATCAAAATATAGTATAAATAATAAATTCTTTTTTATAGTAAAATTAAAGGTGTTATTAATAAATTTCGAAATGCCTTGAAGAAATTTTAACTGTACATTATAATTTACATTTAAATGTCCCTTAGGTTCAGCAATACTTAAAGGGAAAAATAATTGAAATTAAATTTAAATATTCAAAATTGTTAAAAAATGAAAAAAGTAAAATTTAATAATGTTACACTTATTTGAAATCTCACTCGCACACACTCTTGGTAAACTTAGGTATCTTGATTATAGAATAGGGAAATATAACATAAAAGCTTTTAAAAATAAAAAGTATCGCTTTTATGTTTTTTTGTATAAATTAATGTTTAAACACAATTAGTTATCATTAAAGAAACAATATAAAAAGGGCACATTTTGCGTTGTGTCTATAGGTTTTATTATTAGGTACATTATTTTGGTGTTTTTTGATGGCTTAAACAAAAAATAATTTGATATTAATTGTAAAATTTAATTGTGAAAACAATAATTGATCTGAGATCAAATATTTTTAACCGAATTATAATATTTACCAATACAGGTCCAGATGTTATAGAAAGTAAAAGGGAATTAAAAAGTTTTATCCTCTAAAAAACAGGAAAACGAAATAAATATTAATAAAAGTTGATAGTAAAAAAAGCAAAACAACTAAATTTAACTTAACACTATAGGCTATTTTCTTTCCATCATATCCTAGACAGGAAGACTATATGAAATTTCTTAAAATTATTGGATAGTTCATTTCCTCTGAATCTCAAGAGCACAATATAATGAATAACTTTTTGGTTATAAGAGAGATGAAAATTTGAAAATCAAAGTGTTGACGTCATACTTATTAATGAATTGTTAATTAAATGGTTTAAAGGTAAAGGCATAATTTTAATTTTTATTTTAAAATATCGTAAACTAGCTAGATAAGTTGATCTGGACATTAATAAAAATAGGAGCTAAACAAATGGTAAATGTTAATTATATGGCTATTTTAATATAATTAGAAATGCACTGAGAAACTAATAAAATTGAAGTAATAATTTATAATAAAGGAGTCGCTTTCATTTCATACCGTTCCCATTTTAAAAGATCTGCCTGATGAGGAGATGACACTTGGATATTCTATTTCACGCAACCTACGTAATAACATCCTTTTGACCGAGAAGCATAAAAATATTTTTGTATGTTCTTGTTGTTGTTCAGTGCTATCTCTACTACCGGTTTATTAAATTGTAGATAATATATGTTGGTGAGTTTGATGCAAATTTTATCTCATGAATTAAAACGCAAAAAAATTCCTTACGCATATTTATCAGGAAATTTATTTTATAAAAATCTTTATTATTTATTATTATGGGGTATTGTAACATTTCCATTGTTATTTTTATTATATTTTTTTAATTTAATAATTATTATTATTTTTTATTATAAACATTCAAGTGCTCGGGATTTCGTAGATATAGAGCATTATTTATTGATTT
>JABUQX010131914.1:22500-27280 GCA_015478945.1 Trachelipus rathkii
GGCAAGAATTGCAGAGTCTTCTGACCTTAAAATACACGAATATATTCCTTATTTCTTTTAAAAAGAATGTCTATAATTGCTTAAATGAGTGGACAAAACACTCCCGAATGAGGTCGTAATAAATTATATTATAACCACTTGGCCTAAGTCAATCTGTAAGTGAAATGTATTTTACTAAATATTTATGTTTCTAGAAAATCTGTGTTAATATTGATTGATTTTTTTTGCATTCCAATAGTAATTTATCATTATGTTCGTATCTAATATATTACGAGAATGGATGAAATTAATCCGTCTTAAATGGAAAAGACTTATGACATATTAATCCTATAAAAGGATTTTCAACAAAATTTCCTTTTATCACTAAGAAGCAATAATTTTTTCGACTTTAGTACGCCAATGTATTTAATGTTGCATCAAATATTATTAATTTATTTATAAAAGTTGAAATGTTACGGATTTTGTAGGTACTAACTCGATTACATCTATAGATTTATTCTTATATTACAATAGTTATCCATTTTTCGTGCTTATTTATTGATATGTTATTATCGATCTATTTTTACATATTACATCTTGCTGCAATAGAAGCAAATAAATGAAAATCGAGCACTTAAGATGAAAATCAGAGTCGTTTATGATCATTTGTCTTCCGCAATTTGATTGGCTTAAAAATTACCAATCATTAATCTTCTTTAAAGCTGGAAACGATTTTTCCTTTCTTGTTTACTTTTTTCCTCTCATACATTGCTTCTCATTCCGAAACAGGAATTTTCATTTTTCATTGTAATATACTTTCGTTCACTTTCAATTTCATTTTCTAGAAGCTTATCTACCTACATTTTCATTCATTTCCCTTCCATTTCTCGTACACTTTTCTAATTTTACTCTTTTATTTTTTTATACTCTTCACTTATTTTGCTCTCTCTTTTGCTATTTCTCAATTGTTTGTTTATCATCTTACCTTACTTTTCATCTACTTCCTTTTCGGTGGATAGTCATGAGTATTACATAAGAGGTTAATAGAAACTTTTTACCGAAAACTTTTCCAAAAGCAAAACTTTATACAACTTTCTGAAACTAATTGATATAAATTGGAGAAATAATTCACATTACTCAGAGAAAATATACTAAATATGATATATATATATATATATATATATATAAGAGAAATATAATAATATCTCGGGAATCTAATATGTATATATTTTTTTATGTAATAATATCTAAATGTATAATAACAAATATATAACAATTACTCTCTAATATTAATAATATATAGCATATGTATAATAATAATATAATATATATATATATATTTATATATTAATATATAATAATAATATATATAATGTAATTATAATAACTTAATATAATATTATAATAATAAAAATATAGAAATATATAAGAAGAACTATTGTAATAATAGCATAATAACAAAAACAAAAATATACCTATATAGATGATAACATAACAACAATAATAATAATAATAATAATAATAATAATAATAATATATATATATATATAATGTAATATATATATATATATATGCTCTTTAATAATAATAATAATAATATGTATATATATATATAATATAATATAAAAAACAAAAATAAGAAATATAACAAATCATAATAAGCAATATTAATATTATAATGAAACAAAATAAACTAAAATAAGGAAAAGTAAATAAAATATATATATATATATATATATATATATATATATATATATATATATATATATATATATATATATATATATATATAATAATAACTCAATAATAATATAATATATATATATACATATATATATATATATATATATATAACTATATATATATATATAATAATATATATATATATATATATATATATATAATAATAACCTTATATATAACTAATAATAATAATAATAATAATATATATATATATATAAAATCACAATAAACAATACTAAATTATAATGTGAAACAAAATAAACTATAATAAGGAAAAGTAAACTATAATAAACTTTAATAAATTATAGAATACCAAAGCAAACTGTAATATACTATATTAGACCTAATCAAACTATAATAAATTAGCGTCATGAAGTTATGAGATTTTATACTTGTTAAATGAAAAAATATTATATAATATAGTATTAGTGATTTAACAGGAAATATATTTTAATACCATTGTTTTAGGTTTCGAATATCTGCTCTTTTATGGAAACTCGTAATATGAATTGTGGAAAGAGAGAGAAAGTATAATATGTTGAACTTAAAGTACATTATGAGAATTATCATCACTGAAACAATTTTTTTTTTGTGCACATATTATATTAAAGCAAAGATCTTCTTTTTCTGTTATTCGCCTTTGTATATTTCCAGTTTACTTTAACTTTAGGCAAAATTTGATTGAAAGTTTATTGAAGAAAGAAAATGGTGAATGTTGTTGAAATATTTGGTTGAAATATTTTAGAAGAAAAGGTAATAGTAAATTTTGTAATATCTGACCGGAAAATTTGTTGAAGAAGTAAAAATTGTTAATATGGTAAAAATTGTAAAATTAAAGAATTTTTTGAAATTTGCAAAATTTACTAAACTAAAATATTTATTAAAATATTTTAAAAATGATAAAAACTATGCTATTTTTTTCCTCATTCATTACAAGTTTATATCTATTCAAAAATATAAAATAAAACATCTTTTAACAGATAAAAATTTAAATAAGGTAAACGTAATTGTTAATGAAGAAAATTTTAACTGTACATTTTTATGTGCATTTAAATGTATTTGGTTCAGTAATATTCAGCGAAAAGTATTGAAAATAATTCAACAAAAATTGTTTAAAAAAAAAATGGTAAATATTGTAAAAGTTTTAAAATTAGTGAATTTGGAAACATTTGGTAATTTGATAAAATTGGTTAAAAAAGTAAAAAACTTAAAAGTTCTAAAAATAATATTTAGCCTTTTTAATCGGCAATTATTTTAAAAAAATTAGTTGTTATTGAAGAAAATTAAAAGGGCACATTATAAGTCGCAATAATTTAAATCATTGTCCAGTATAATTCAATAAAAATAATTGAAAATAATTCCAACAATTTTAACAATTCTCTGAAGTCAAATATTTTTACCGAATTAATTATTACATCCGCAGTTTAAGAGTAACGGAAGGGCAATGAAGTTTCCTAAAAAATGAAAGCATAATAAAATATATGATACTTTTAAAAGTGGATAAAAATTTGATTAACCTGTTTTTTTCACATCATAAAACAGGTAGGGAAAATTTGTAAAGTAAAATATTTATAAAAATAACTATAAAACAAACGATAATATAAAATTATAACTGGCTCAAAATATATAAAATTAAAATAAACCCGACATATACTTATATAGTAATTTAAATGAACTGTAAAGTAAAACATTTTTAATTTGTTTGAAAAAAATGGTAAAACATTAATCTGAACATTAATAAAAATAGAAGTTAAACGAATGACAATTAATCTTGAAACAATTTTAATTTTCTTAGAATAAAATGCACTGATAGTCTAATAAAATTACAAAATTATTATTTAAGAATATGTCTTAAATTGTCATACTCTTATTATCTTCTCAAACTAAAACTCTGATCTAAGAGACGCAAAGGAAAATTCTATTTACGTCACAAAATATCATGAATTATAATATTAATTATATAATTATAATTTTATGTTCCATTGTTGTTCATTGCCATTCATCTAATTATCTTAAAAGCATTGGTAGTTTGATGCATTCATAAACAATAATTCTACATATTATATTCAGATTTTTTCAAACAATTATTATTATTATTATTATTATTATTATTATTATTATTATTATTATTATTATTATTATTATTATTGTGTGTGTGTGTGTATGTGTGTGTGTGTGTGTGTGCGTGTGTTTTATTATTATTAAAATTAATATTATGATTTTTATTATTTTTATTATTAACATTATTATTATTGTTATTATTATTATTATTATTATTATTGTGTGTGTGTGTGTGTATTATTATTATTATTATTATTATTATTATTATTATTATTATTATTATTATTATTATTATTATTATTATTATTATTATTATTATTATTATTTTTATTATTATTATTATTATTATTATTATTATTATTATTATTATTATTATTATTATTATTATTATTATTATTATTATTATTATTATTATTATTATTATTATTATTATTATTAAATACAATATTTTTTTTATTTTTTAAGAGTGCAGTTAAGTAAAAAGAAAGCTTTAATGGACGTTATAAAAAAGTTAAATCAAATAAAAAACTTTCAGCCGGAAGGATTGTTTCAATAACTTATATATATATATATATATATATATATATATATATATATATATATATATATATATATATATATATATATAACTGTTAGCTGCTGCTCTTCTATATATGTAGTATATGTAGCCTTGTAATGACACATATATAACTTAATAATAACCAGCATATATAGCTATATATAATAACTATATGTATATATATATGTATATATATGAAATATTTTATAAAGAATAATATATCTAATAATAATATAACATAATATATATACTCTTATGTAATATTGGAAGGACTTAGCCCAACAATGCATATGTAATATATATATATATATATAATAATAACCAATAATAATATATATATACCATAATATATATATTTATATAATATAATATATATATATATATAATATATATATATATATATGTAATAATAATAATAATAACAGCATATATACTCCC
>JABUQX010131915.1:5000-7500 GCA_015478945.1 Trachelipus rathkii
ATAATAATAATATAATAATAAGTATGTAATAAGATATCTATACCGGTATATTATGTATAATATAATATGTTTAAAAATATATATATATATAATAATAATAATAATAATATATATAATAATAATAATAATAATAATAATAATAATAATATATATATAATAATATATATATATATGTATAATAATAATATAATATATATATATAATAATAATAATAATAATAATTTACATGTAATAATAATAATAATAATATAATAATATATATATATATAATATATATATATATATGTATATGTTTACAATATATAATAATAATAATAATAATATATAATAATAATAATATGTATATATAATAATATAATAATAATAATAATAACAATAATAATAATAATAATAATAATAATAATAATAATATGTATAATAATAATAATAATAATATGTAATAATAATAATAATATATATATTATGTAATAATATTATGTATGTATGCATATATGTAATAATATGTAATAATAATATTCAATATATATATATAGTATAGATAATAATATATATATATATATAATAATATATATATAATATATATATAATAATAATAATAATAATATATAATAATATATATAATAATATAATATATATAATATAATAGCATAATAATAATATATAATATATAAATATATAATAATAATAATAATAATAATAATAATAATAATATATATATATATATATATATAATAATAACATATATGTAATAATATATATAATAATAATAATAATAATAATAATAATATAAATAATAATATAATATATATAATAATAATAATATAATATATAATAATATGTAATATCATATATATAACTAATAATAATAATAATAAGATACGTAATATACATAATAAATATATAATATATATATATATATATATATATATATATATATATATATATATATATATATATATATATATATATATATATATATATATATATATATATATATATATACATATATATATATAAATATATATTTATCTTTAAGGGAGAGCTACATACATATATATACATATATATATATATATATATATATATATATATATATATATATATATATAAGTTATTGAAACAATCCTTCCGGCTGAAAGTTTTTAGTTCATTGAACTTTTTCAAACAATGTCAATTAAAGTTAATTATTATTATGTAGTTAACTATTATATTTATAATCTTTTATAATATTAATAATAATAATAATAATAATAATAATAATAATAATAATAATAATAATAATAATAATAATAATAATAATAATAATAATAATAATAATAATAATAATAATAACAATAATAATAATAATAATAATAATAATAATAATAATATGTAATAATAATAATAATAATAATAATAATAATAATAATAATAATAATAATAATAATAATAATAATAATAATAATAATAATAATAATAATAATAATAATAATAATAACAATAATAATAATGTTAATAATAAAAATAATAAAAATCATAATATTAATTTTAATAATAATAATAATAATAATAATAATAATAATAATAATAATAATAATAATAATAATAATAATAATAATAATAATAATAATAATAATAATAATAATAATAATAATAATAATAATAATAATAATAATTTAAAAATTTCGGATAAAGTAGAATTATTGTTTATTAATGCATCAAACTACCAATGCTTTTAAGATAATTAGATGAATGGCAATGAACAACAATGGAACATAAAATTATAATTATATAATTAATATTATAATTCATGATATTTTGTGACGTAAATAGAATTTTCCTTTGCGTCTCTTAGATCAGAGTTTTAGTTTGAGAAGATAATAAGGGTATGATACATTAAGATCTATTCATAAATAATAATTTTGTAATTTTATTAGACTATCAGTGCATTTTATTCTAAGAAAATTAAAATTGTTTCAAGGATATTTGTCATTCGTTTAGCTTCTATTTTTATTAATGTTCAGATCAATGTTTTACCACATTTTTCAAACAAATTAAAAATGTTTTACTTTACAGTTCATTTAAATTACTATATAAGTATATGTCGGGTTTATTTTAATTTTATATATTTTGAGCCAGTTATAATTTTATATTATCGTTTGCTATGGTTATTTTTTATAATTATTGTATTTTATATATTTTTCATGCCTATTTCATGATGTGAAAAAAACAGGTTAATCAAATTTTTATCCACTTTTAAAAGTATCATATATTTTATTATGCTTTCATTTTTTAGGAAACTTCATTGCCCTTCCGTTACTCTTAAACTGCGGATGTAATAATTAATTCGGTAAAAATATTTGACTTCAGAGAATTGTTAAAATTGTTGGAATTATTTTCAATTATTTTTATTGAATTATACTGGACAATGATTTAAATTATTGCGACTTATAATGTGCCCTTTTAATTTTCTTCAATAACAACTGATTTTTTTAAAATAATTGCCGATTAAAAAGGCTAA
>JABUQX010131915.1:12500-25000 GCA_015478945.1 Trachelipus rathkii
TTCAACTTCTCATGGTGAATGTTTTACGATATATACATATATATATATATATATATATATATATATATATATATATATATATATATATATATATATATATATATATATATATATATATATATATATATATATATATATATATATATATATATATATATATATATATATATATATATATATATATATATATATATATATATAAATAATATATATAATATATAATATAATAATAATATATATATAACATATATATAATAATGTAATATATATAATATAATATATATATATAATATATATATATATATACTATATAATAATATATATAATAATAATATATATATAATATATATATATATATATATATATATAATAATAATATATATATATATAATAATATATATAATAATAATAATAATAATAATATAATAATAATAAATATAATAATATATATATATATATATATATTTATTAACTTCGAGGAATAATCGGGTACAGTAACCTAGGTGTGTATACGTTCCTCCTGTTATATATATGTATAATAATAATATGTATATATATATATATATAATAATAATAAAAATAAAAAAAATAATAATAATAATAATATATATATATATAATAATAAATAATATGTATGTACATGTAATAATAATATATGTATATAATAATATATGTATATATATATGTAATATATATATATAATATATATATATATGTATAATATATATATATATATATATGAGTCAGATGGGTGTGGAGAGAAAGAGAGAGAGAGAGAGAGAGAATCCTTTTATACTCCCCTGCTGCATTTCGAATCCGAGCTGCCGCTGTTGGTATAGCAAGTGTTTAACCACTTGACAATGATGAACTAAAAAAAATTAACTTTGAAAGAATACTTTCTTCCCAAAGTAAGGCATGTCAATACTTTGACGATTACATTTGTCAAACGTCCCCACTCACTTTCGGGTGAAGAATCAAACAGGGCTCCACTCCGAGAGATAATGTATCAGTATTAATTTTACAACACTCATAGTTTGAAAATATAAAAAGCCCTTTTATTCTCTCCTACCTAGTTTTGAGCCCGAGCACTCGCTGTTGGTATAGCAACTGTTTCACCACTTCACCACGATTTGCTAAAAGGTAATTTAACTTTGAATGAATATTTCATATCAAAGTAAGGCATGTCAATACTTTGATGATAACTTCTCCTCTCATATTTAGGTCAATGGTCAAAGAGACCAACCCCACTCAGAGAGATTATTTATAATGTAGCAATATCAATTTTACAACTGCTAATATATTCACAGTTTGAAATGCAAATAAACCATTTATTTTCTTCTTATAGGGTTTGAACCTGAGCCTTAGCTGTTGGCATAGCAATTAATTTACCACTTGACAAAGATGAGCTAAAAAAAAATTTAACTTTGAAAGAATACTTTATTTATAAAGTAGTTATGTAGATACTTTGACGATAACCTTTCACAAACTTCCCTTCTCACATTCGAGTCAAGGGTCAAACTTGACTCCATGCAGAGAGATAATGGATCAATATCAATTTTATAGCTGTTAATGCACTCATAGTTAATTTTTCTTTTAGCTCATCGTGGTCAAATGGTAAAACACTTGCTATACCTACAGCGGGGGATCGTGTTCGAAACCCAGCTGGAGAGAATAAAAGGATTCTTTACGTTTCCAAACTCTGAACTTATTAGCAGTTCAAAAATTTATATTGCTACATGATTTTTTTGAGTATAGCTCTGTTTGATCCTGGAACCGAGTGTAAGAGGCAAAATTTATCAAAGGCTATCGTCAAAATATTGAAATGCCTTACTTTTTGAAAAAAGGATTCTTTCAAAGTTAATTTACTTATGGCTCACCGTGGTCAAGTGGTAAAACATATGTTATACCAACAGCGACGACTCGAGTTCGAAATCCAGCAGGGGGTGGTAAAAATATTCTTTATATTTTTAAATTGTCAGTGTAATAGCAGTTTATATATATATATATATATATATATATATATATATATATATATATATATATATATATAAATATATATATATATATATATATATATATATATATATATATATATATATATATATATATATATATATATATATATACCTATATAAATATAATATATATATATATATATATATATATATATATATATATATATATATATATATATATATATATATATATATATATATATATATATATATATATATATATATATATATATATATATATATATATATATATTTGCTATATATATATATTTATAAATATACGTGACTTGATACGATTCAGCTAAGACTAAAGAACAACTCTTGTTATTGATTAAAATTATACCCTAATAAGAAGGTCTTCTTTTATATAAAATAGTTGATGAGCAACTATTTTATAATAATAATAATAATAATAATAATAATAATAATAATAATAATAATAATAATAATAATAATAATAATAATAATAATAATAATAATAATAATAATAATAATAATAATATTAACAATAATAATAATAATAACATATAAATATTAATAATAATAATAATAATAATAAAAATATTAACAATAATAATAATAATAATAATAATAATAATAATAATAATAATAATAATAATAATAATAATGATAATAATAATAATAATAATAATAATAATAATAATAATAATGATAATAATAATAATAATAATAATAATAATAATAATAATAATAATAATAATAATAATAATAATAATAATAATAATAATAATAATAATAATAATGATAATAATAATAATAATAATAATAATAATAATAATAATAATAATAATAATAATAATAATGATAATAATAATAATAATAATAATAATAATAATAATAATAATAATAATAATAATAATAATAATAATAATAATAATAATAATAATAATAATAATAATAATAATAATAATAATAATAATAATAATAATAATAATAATAATAATAATAATAATAATAATAATAATAATAATAACAATAATAGTAATAACAATAATAATAATAATAATAATTTAAAAATTCCTGATAAAGTAGAATTATTGTTTAGTAATGCATCAAACTACCAATGCTTTTAAGATAATTAGATGAATAGCAATGAACAACAATAGAACATACAAAAATAATTATATAATTAATATTATAATTCATGTTATTTGGTGGCGTAAATAGAAGTTTCTTTGTGTCTCTTAGATCAGAGTTTTAAAATGGGAAGATAATAATACGTTAAGATCTATTCATAAATAATAATTACTTAATTTTATTAGTTTCTCAGTGCATTTTATTCTAAGCATATTAAAATAGTTTGAAGGACATTTACCATTTGTTTAGCTCCTATTTTTATTAATGTCCAGATCAACTTGTTTTACGATATTTTAAATAAATTAAATATGCTTTACTTTACCTTTTATTAAAATTATTATATAAGTATGTGTCACACTTTGTTTAATTTTTATATTTTTTGCAAGTTATTAATTTATATTATCGTTTGTTATGGTTATTTATTCTAATTATTATTTGTTATATAGTTTTCCTGCCTATTTTATGATGGGAAAAAAACAGGTTAATCAAATTTTTATGCATTTATTTTTAAATTATCATATATTTTATTTCGTTTTCTTTTCTTAGGAAACTTTTATTTCCCTTCTTTTACTCTTAAACTGTTGTTGTAATAAATAATTCGGTAAAAATATTTAACATCAGACAATTGTTTAAATTGTTGGAATTATTTTCAATATTTTTCGCTGAATAATGCTAAATAATAATTTAAATTGTTACGACCTAAAATGTGCCCTTTTAATTTTCTTTAATGATAACTAATTTTTTTAAAAATAATTTCCGATTAACAAAAGCTATATTTTATTTTTAAAACTATTAAGTTATTTCCTATTTTATCAAGATACCTAATTTTACAAATTTCAGTAAATTCACTAATTTTAAAATTTTTACATTATTTACCATTTTCATTTTTTAAACAATTTTGATTGAATAATTTTCAATACTTTTCCCTTAATATTGCTGAACCTAAGGGACATTTAAATGTAAATTATAATGTACAGTTAAAATTTTCTTCAGTAACAATTACATTTACTCTTTTTCTTAAATTTTTACATAATAAAAGAAATTTAATTTTATATTTTGAATTGATATAAATTTTTAATGAATAAGCAAAAATATAAGATCATTTTTAGCATTTTTAGCATTTTATAGGAAATTTACTAATCTATAAATTTCACCAAATTAACTAATTTTAAATATTTACCGTATTAACAATTTTTGAACCTTCAACAAATTTTTAAATCATATTAGAAAATTTACCATTCCATTTCTTCTAAAACATTTCAGCCAAATATTTCAACAACATTTATCATTTTTTTTCTTCAATAAATTTTCAGTCAAATTTTTACCCAATCTCCAAAAGGCTTACCATTTTTAATTTCTTCAAAAATTTTTTGGATTTCTCATTTCACTTTTGGAACGTAATGTAAGTTCTCATAATAAAGTTGTAGGATTAGCAAATTCTAAAATTTCTTGATCATTTGAATTTTTTTTTTTAGATTCAACAAAGAATTACAACCAGCCCAGACCCAAAAAATAAATAAAATTTTTCTAAATAATAAGAATATATATTTATATAGTATATATATAATATATAATATATATATATATATATATATATATATATATATATATATATATATATATATATATATATATATATATAATATATATATATATATATATATATATCATATATTATATATATATATATATATATATATATATATATATATATATATAAATAACCCCAGCACTCGCTGTTGGTATAGCAACTGTTTCACAACTTCACCACGATTTGCTAAAAGGAAATTTAACTTTGAATGAATATTTCATATCAAAGTAAGGCATGTCAATACTTTGATGATAAATTCTCCTCTCATATTTAGGTCAATGGTCGAAGAGAGCACACTCAGAGAGATAATTTATAATGTATCAATATCAATTTTACAACTGCTAATATATTCACAGTTTGAAATGCAAAGAAACCTTTTATTTTCTTCTTATGGGGTTCGAACCTGAGCCCTAGCTGTTGGTATAGCAATTAATTTACCACTTGGCCACGATGAGCTAAAAGAAAATTTAACTTTGAAAGAATACTTTATTTACAAAAAGGTATGTAGATACTCTGACGATAACTTTTGACAAACTTCCCTTCTCACATTCGAGTCAAGGGTCATGCATGACACCATGTGGGTATAGCAAGTGTATCAAGATCAATTTTACAGCTGTTAATGCACTCATAGTTAATTTTTCTTTTAGCTCATCGTGGTCAAATGGTAAAACACTTGCTATACCAACAGCGGGGGATCGTGTTCGAAACCCAGCTGGAGAGAATAAAAGGATTCTTTACGTTTCCAAACTGTGAACTTATTAGCAGTTCAAAAATTTATATTGTTACATGATCTTTTTGAGTATATATCTGTTTGATCCTGGAACCGAGTGTAAGAGGCGAAGTTAGTCAAAGGCTATCGTCAAAATATTTACATGCCTTACTTTTTGAAAAAAGAGATTCTTTCAAAGTTAATTACCTTATGTCTCACCGTGGTCAAGTGGTAAAACATATGATTTACCAACAGCGACAACTCGAGTTCGAAACCCAGCAGGGGGGGGGGTAAAAATATTCTTTATATTTTCAAATTGTCAGTGTAACAGCAGTTTTAATATATATATATATATATATATATATATATATATATATACTATACAATATAAAAATTTAAACATAATATTTATATTATAATAATATATATATATATATATATATATATATATATATATAAGTTAATGAAACGATCCTTCAGGCTGAAAATTTTCTTGTTATTTGATTTAACTTTTTTAAAACGTTCCTAAAGCTTTCTTTTTACCTAAAGCATTGCTTTCATGCAGATCCATTTTATAATAATAATAATAATAATAAAAAAAAAAATAATAATAATAATAATAATAGTAATAATAATAAAAATAATAATAATAATAATAATAATAATAATAATAATAATAATAATAATAATAATAATAATAATAATAATAATAATAATAATAATAATATAATATAATAATAATAATACAAAATAATAATAATAATAAAAAAAAAATAATAATAATAATAATAATAATAATAATAATAATAATAATAATAATAATAATAATAATAATAACAATAATAGTAATAACAATAATAATAATAATAATAATAATTTAAAAATTCCTGATAAAGTAGAATTATTGTTTAGTAATGCATCAAACTACCAATGCTTTTAAGATAATTAGATAAATAGCACTGAACAACAATAGAACATACAAAAATAATTATATAATTAATATTATAATTCATGTTATTTGGTGGCGTAAATAGAAGTTTCTTTGTGTCTCTTAGATCAGAGTTTTAAAATGGGAAGATAATAATACGTTAAGATCTATTCATAAATAATAATTACTTAATTTTATTAGTTTCTCAGTGCATTTTATTCTAAGCATATTAAAATAGTTTGAAGGACATTTACCATTTGTTTAGCTCCTATTTTTATTAATGTCCAGATCAACTTGTTTTACGATATTTTAAATAAATTAAATATGCTTTACTTTACCTTTTATTAAAATTATTATATAAGTATGTGTCACACTTTGTTTAATTTTTATATTTTTTGCAAGTTATTAATTTATATTATCGTTTGTTATGGTTATTTATTCTAATTATTATTTGTTATATAGTTTTCCTGCCTATTTTATGATGGGAAAAAAACAGGTTAATCAAATTTTTATGCATAGATCGATATCATTCGCCTGAGTTTTAATAGTTTTCTTTTCTTAGAAATTTTATTTCCCTCTTTTACTCTTAAAACCCTGTTGTTGTATATAAATAAATTCGGTAAAACTATTTAACATCCAGACAATTGTTTAAATTGTTGGAATTATTTCAATATTTTTTTCGCTGAATAATGCTAAATAATAATTTAAATTGTTTACGGGACTAACATGTTGCCCTTTTAATTTTCTTTAATGATAACTAATTTTTTTAAAAATAATTCCGATTTTTAACAAAGCTATATTTATTTTAAAACCTTTAAAGTTATTTCCCTTATTTTTTATCAAGATACTAATTTAACAAATTTCAGGTAAATTCACTTAATTTTTAAAATTTTTACCATTATTTATCCATTTCCATGTTTTTAAACCAAAGTAACATGATTGAATAATTTCAATAACTTTTCCCTGGGATATTGCTACGAACCCTAAGATACATTTAAAATGTAAATCTGTAAATGTACAGGTTAAATTTTCTTTCCAGTAACAATTACATCTTAACTTTTTTTTTTTTTTTAATTTTTGCCTTAATAGATTAATTTTTATAATTTTTTGAATTGGGATCTAAACTTGGAATGAATAAGGGCCAAAAATATAAAATCAAATTTTTCTCATTTTTAACATAATTATAGGAAATTTTTACTAATTTATAAATTTTCACCAAAATTAAGGTATTTTACAAATTTTTAACTATATTAACAATTTTTGGGAACTTTCAACAAATTTTTTTAATTCATTTAATAATTTACCATTCCAATTTTATAATTTCAGCCAAATTATTTCACCAACATTTATCATTTTTTTTCTTCAATAATTTTGGGCAGTCAAATTTTAACAAAATTTTCCAAAGCCTTACCATTTTAAATTTTTCCAAACTTTTTTTGGGGATTTCCATTTCACTTTTGGAATGTAACTGGGTAAGTCCTCATAATAAAGTTGTAGGGAATAGGCAAAATTCTAAATTTCTTGATCATTTGGAATTTTTTTTTTATATTTCAACAATTTTGAACAACAGACAAAATAAATAAATTAATTTTTTTATAATAATAAGAATATATATATATATATATATATATTATATATCATATATATATATTATATATATATATATATTATATTCATATATATATATTATATATATATATATATATTATATATATCTTATATAATATATATATAATATATATATATATTTATATATATAATATATAATATATAATTATATATATATATTATATATATTATATATATATATATATATATATATATATATTATATATTATATATATATATATATATATATATATATATATATTAATAGTAATATATATAGTATATATATATATATATATTATATAACCCGCAGCACTCGCTTGTTGGTATAGCAATCTGGTTCACAACTTCACCACGATTTTGCTTAAACAGGAATTTACTTGAAATGAATATTTCATATCAAAAGTAAGGCATGTCAATTACTCTGCCGATAACTTCTCTCTCATATTTAGGTCAATGGTCGAAGAGGCACACTCATTAGAGAGATAAATTTTATAATGTATCATTATAATTTTTGCAACTGCTATATATTCACAGTTGAAATGCCAAACCTTTTCATTTTCTTCTTTATGGGGTTCGAACCTGAGCCCTAACTGTTGGTATAGCAATTATTACCACTTGACACGATGAGGCTAAAAGAAAATTTACTTTTGAAAGGAAACCTTTATTTACAAAAGGTATGTAGTCTATTTTACTCTTCGCATCGTGTTAAGTATCCCCAACATTCCGACCCGTAATAGTAATAATTGGTCGTAGGATGGTTGTATATTTAGTCATTTTTACCTCTACTGGCACTCCTCTCTGCATCATCAATGGGTAACAACATTCCCACATTCTTTTGAATATTTTTTGTTAATTCTTTCCCTCAGTTCTGATCTATCATCCTTCTCATCGAATATTACTCCCAGATATTTTGAATCTGCGTGGGGTTCTGTTTTAAAACTGTGTACATTCCATCCATATCTCCCGCGCGTGTTCTCCTGTCTCATATCGTCATTTAATTTCAGTCTTCTCGCTGTTTATTTCATTTCCCCCATCCATCATAACTATCATTCCAAGAATTCCACCAGGCAGCTTGTAGTTCGTGTTTTGTTTCTTTTGTCACCAACAGCCGCGTTCGTTAGCGTTATAGCAAAGGTGTACTCCCTAATCTATCTTACACATATCCTCTTCAAGCAGTTGTCCAGATATAATGCAAAAAGTAAAGGGGACAGCACACTGCCTGCCTTACTCCAGTCTTCGTTTCAAACCATTTCTCCTTTCCCATCTCCGTTCTAACCGTGTTTATGGGGATTCCATATATATTCCTTATTATCCTTATCAGCTTTATTATTTATTCCATAAGCAGGGTCTTTCGTCACCCTCCACAATCTCTCTCTTTGAATTCTATCAAAAGCTTTCTCTAGATCTATAAATGCGATATATGCTACCTTATTCCATTCTATGCTCTTCTCCACTTATTCTTTTCAAAAGAGAATTACAAGTCAATTACACTTCTATTTGGCCTGAATCCATGTTGCCACTCTCCATCTTTCCCTCTAATTCTCTCCGAAGTCTTTTCTCTATTATCCTCTCGTATATTTTAATTATGGCACTAATAGCACCCACTATTTCTCTGTAATTCTGGCATTTCTCTCTTCTATCTCCTTTTTTTATGTATTGGACCATTATCAACAGCTTTTTTCTTCAATCTGAGGTATGTTTCTCTCTCCCTCCATATAACAATTTTTAAGTTCTGTCCCATCGTTCAACCATACCTTCTCCTGTTTTGAATATAATTCATTACTTAGTCCATCGACTCCCCATGGCTCTTTCCATTCTTTAAGGGCCTTTTAAGCTTGTTTTCTCACTTCCTCGCCATGTATCGGTTCCAAGTCATCATGTTCTCGGTCTTCCATTTGTGGGTTATCCTCCTCCATATATTCCTCATCGTCCATCACATTTAATAATTCATCAAAATATTCTGTCCATATTTCCTCGACCTTTTCACTATCCACTATTGGTTCTCTATCTCCTTTGTTGGAATAATCACATTCGTGTTTAGGTTCATCTTTGCTTAATCTCTTAGCCATTCCATATTCAAACTTTCCTAGTGCTCCTCCTGTCTTACCTCCATTTTCTCCTCCTATCTTTCAATGACATAAATTCGAGATGTTTCGTTTCCTTTTTCAGAATTTCTGCTGAATTTCTGGGCAAACAATAAGCTGTTACTTATTTTTCCTCTGTCCTTATTCTTCATCCATAAACGGCATTTTTGTTTTTTTTTTTTCTTTTACTAATAGACTTCATATTCCAGCCAAAACCGGTCTTGTTTCCGCTTTTTCCGCCACTACTTATCTTTTTTGTTCCAATTTCCTACTTCTCGTGCAACCTGCTCCACACCTTCTCTGAAATCTTTCCAACCTTCCTCTACTCGTTCCATAGTTCCTGAGATTTCTTCATATTTTCTAACTAGTTTGTTGTTGAAATCTTCTCTTGTGTTTTCATCTTTTAATTTTTTAAAACAGTATCGTTCTCTGGTCACTTTCTTCGGCTTCTTTCTTTGTCTCCATCTTATCTTCCCCACCACAAGTCTGTGGTCCGAATCCAGAGATACTGATGGTATGCTTTTGACATCCATAAACACCCTCTTATCATTACATATCATTAGGTCTATCATAGATTTTTCCGTATATTCCTGGTTTTCTTAATTCCAGTGGTACCATTTCCACTTTTTACTCTCTCCATGTTTAAAAAAGGTGTTCATGATCGCTGCACCATTTCTTATAGCAAAGTCAACTAGTCTTTCCCCCTCTATATTTCTTGTTCCAACTCCGAACACCCCCACAGCTGCTTCCTTTCCTTCTCTCCTCAATCCCACATGTGCATTCATATCTCCCATAATTATTATGTGTCCTCCTCTCCTTCCATCATATACACCCTGCAGGGTCTCCATAAACTCTATCTTCTCCTCCGCAGGTCTTCCCTGATGCGGCGCATAGACCTGTATAATACTCAATTTTGACTCTCCACCCCTTCAACGTCACAGCCATAATTCTTTCGTTCACTAATACCGTTTCTATTACACTTTTATATGTTTCTGGTGTCATAACAATCGCTACACCGTGTCTTCTCTCTTCCTCTCCCTCTCCTTTACACCATGACATAATCATTGTGTAATTTCTTCACTCCCTCTCCTTTATACCTCACCTCGCACACGCCCAAGATATCCAGACCTCTCTCCATCATCAGCTCTACAGCCTCCTCCTCTTTTCCAGAGAAGGTGCTCGCGTTTATTGTAGCCAGTTTGTAGTGATAGTCCTTTTTCCGTAGTCCTTGAACTCGCCGAGTCGGGTACCGAGAAGTCTGTCCGTTATTCCGAGGCACAACAAAGGTTTCACGAGCTTAAAGTGTTTTATGCTGCCGGTTTGCTAGGCCTGTCTCAGCAACCCTCCTCTTTTATCCGGACTTGGGACCGGCACAGGGATATATATATATATATATATATATATATATAGTATATATTATATATATATATATAATATTATATATATATATATATATATATATATATATATATATATATATATGTATAATATATATATTATATATATATCATATATTATATATATATATATATATATATAATATATATATATATTATATATATATGACATGTTATAATATATATATATATATATATATATATATAATTATAGGTAACTAATTATATATATATATATAATATAGTATATATAGAGTATATATATATATAGTAGTATCAGTTCTATATATTATAATATATATATATATATATATTTATATATAATATTAATATATATATAAATAATATCATATTACTATAGCATAATATTATATATATATATATATATAATATATATATATATATTATATATACTTATTATATATATATATATATATATATCAATATTTAGTTGATTTGTTCTCTGGAGTAATGTGAAATTATTTCTCCGCAATTTATTACTCAATTAGTTTTTGAAAATTTGCAAAAAGTTTTTGCTTTTTGGAAAGTTTTTGGGTCAAATGTTGTTTGTTTCTAATAATCTCCTTATGTAAACTCAATGACTAATCACCCGAAAAGGAAGTAGATGAAAAGGGAACAGTAAGGTATAACCCCCCAAACAATTGAAAATGGAAACAAAGAGAGAAATTTAGTGAAGAGTAATAAAAAAATAATAGAGTAAAATTTGATTTTAAGTTGCACCGGGAGAAATGAAAGAGGAAATGAAATGAAATGGGTATTAAGTAGTAAAAGATTGACTTAAGGGAAATGCAAAAAAATAACGAGCCAAAAAAGGAAAGAAAAATCATTCGATAGAGTTTAGAAATTGAAACAAAATTAAGATAGTCTCTAGAAAAATAAAGTTAGATTGTAAAATGAATACATTAAAATGAAATTAACGAAAATCCCTGTTTCTGAAATGAGAACAATGTATGAGATGAAACATAAGAGGAAAAATCCTTCTAACTTTAAAGAAGATTAAATGATCTGGTGATATTTAACAATAAATTGCGAAGACAAATGATCAT
>JABUQX010131916.1:0-30000 GCA_015478945.1 Trachelipus rathkii
TGATAGACTGTCACATAATGTGTGGAAATGAAGAAGGTCGTGGAAACACTTTAACAGCTAAGGATAGTAGAAGGTGAACCATTTTAGTTCAACAGCCATAACACACTTGTTAAGAACTTATCTGTAGTTCGGAGCATAATAAGTAACATTTACTCTGTGAAATATTATAATAACCAATCTTTTAAAGTTATTTCCTTTTCCCTTTGGCAGGTTTGTAGAACAAGGGAGGTACCTTCCCTAACCGCTCTCAAGTCATACACTTAAATACATAAAGCTAGGCATGTAGTTCTCACAATAAATGTAGCAAATAAAATATAAAGTAAACTATTAATAATTTAATATTGATTTAAGATTTCTATGTTTAATTCTAGTCAGGTAAGACACATGTGATTTGTCAATTTGTGTGTGGGAGGAGGGGCAAGAGAGTAATGGATCTAAATTAGTAACATAGCTCTCTCGTATTACAAGTTATGTCATCATGGCGCATATTTTCAGGCTTTCATAATGAAATTTGATGGAAAAATCTCCGAATACTTTTCTTTCTTACACTACCTTTTTTCTCTTCCCAAGACTGGGGGAATGTGCGTACATGCATCGGAAAGAAACATCAGAAGAATATGACAAAGTCGAAAAGAAAGTCGCAGCCTTACCGGGCTTCTCTGACCATTAAAGTCAGTAACGGAACTCGTCCCGCAGTCAGAAAAAATCGCCACCCTAGAGCTTTCATCGGGGATCAGCGACACAACCCTCTACTCATATGGTAAATCGTTTCATGTATGAGCCAATCCGGTTCAATTCCTTCTTGGCCAGGTGGGCCACAACCTATCACTCATACCCTCAAACAGCCCACCCGCATTTCTGTCAATATTTATGCATCGCGTTTATTTTTTCGCCTCTGCAAAATCACATTTCTCTCACATTCATGCAAACATTCCTTTAACGACTCAATCCACTTTTGCTTCGTTCTGTTCGTCCACGCGGATCGGCTTCCAAACAGCACTGTCTACCACTAAGCCATCCGCAAGACCAAACGCAACAGGCCTACTCAAATTCATTCTTTCCACATGCCAAACATCTCACATACCTTCCTTTTTATTCCTGCTAACTCCTTTCGCTCTATCTTGGACCCTTTCCTTTCACAAGACACACCAACCAACTCTCTAATAACTGTTCATTCCCCCATTTATCAATCTTCTGCTCCGCCGTAGCCAGCCCGCCTATAGATCTTGTCCATTTTTCTGCAACCACACATTTGCGGGACACACTTTAGCGGATATATACTAATTCTTTATTTCAGAACATAGTCTCACTACTATAGCAATAAACAGGTAACAACATATCCCCATGTAAGACCCTAGCCGGCACTCAGAAGCACTTAGTCCCTTTAACACCACCAAACTCAAAGCTTCAAAATCCAACCTTGCGCTTTCCTTAGTGGTTTCAACACCCACCTTTCCTGTACCTGTCGTTACTAGGACTTCTTTCAGATCAAGGAACCTTCTCATCGCAAGCATAAATACTCTTAGAATTATTTTAATTACTCAAGACACTTTTGTTCGCGCTGCATAACCAACCGACTATCATTTATACTTTCAACATCTGCCAAAAGAGACTGTTTCACTTCTATATTCTATTAACCAAGCGATACTAATACTTACTCACTTTATACTATCCATCTACGTTTTACCTTTCAAGACCCTCCTTTTACGACCAACCCTACCAAATCCCGTCAAACTCTCTTCAGATTCGCCACACTTAGAACAAAGTCATCGCATATAATACTCTTTAAGGCTTAATCCATATATTGTATGAAATTTAATATTTAAACAAACTGACAACCACCCATTAAAACAATTCAGTACCAAGATTAAGGCAAACGAAGTTAATAGATAAACAATATAATAAAAATTTGTAAACCAGAATTGTAATAATAAAATTAGAGCAGATAAAATTTTATATAATACATTGACAGCAAACCTATTGAATGTAATTCATTTTAAACTGTACTGCAGGCAGATTCAAATGAATAGGATTTCAGAGCGTTGATAAATAGTTATCTATATAAAGTTATCAAAAAAATTAAAAACCTTTGTTTATTAATAAAGTCATCGACTCGACTATCTCATCAACGCACACCCACCTATCAAATTCCCACAAGACTCTCCCACGCAAAACCATTGTGTCACTTGCCAGATTGAGGTCAGAACACCGTTGCAACTTAGTTGTACAAACACCGATTGAAAAAACATAACACTACATTCCCCTTCATGATTAAAATGCCAAACAAGAGCTAGCAACAACTGAGCAACTCCTTCTGAGTTGCCATGCTCGTGCAACACACCACGATTTCAAATTACTTCTCTAAGAGACCTGCATGCATGGCCGGTGGACGTAACGGGTTTCCTCAGTTAAGAATAGAACAAGGTGATATAAAGTACAAGAGAGAGAGACTTTATAAAAAAATTTTTGGAAACAAAAGGAAAAAGAAAAAATGAAATCATGAAAAAAAACATTCAATAAGATATTGAAAGTAGAATTTAATATTAATTAAATTGATTAAAATGTCATTATTACAATTATCACACACATTGTCAATTATATAAAAAAAATAAATCGAATCACTCGAAAAAATCTTTAATTTGTGGACAAAATAATCTGTAGAAAACTACTTTATGACCTAAATGATATGTGACTTTATACCTTTAAATATGTATGCTGAGAGAAAGATCACTCCCTCATAGTTTTATCAACATACCCTTCAACTATATTATCAGCACGTCCGACAAATAATATTTTATAGCGAGCCTACACACACATACACAAAATGACTAATAAATCGATTATCAAAAAGAGGGTAGAGTATGTGATAATACAAATTAAAACAATGCGATGTTTGAAACTATTGTAGAAACATGAATTTCAATAATAATTCCTCACCCCCTGCACTGATGCGATCTCTCCCTCTTTATGCTTGGCTCGTATAAGGCACATGTACTCTTCTGGCTCAGGTAATGGATCAGGTATAATCATAACTTTTCTTTATCCTCTTATGTCTACTTTTCCTTCTTTGAGGCGACATCTTTGGTGTTGTTCTGCCATCGCTGCCATAATCCCAAATTTTGTATATATATTATTATATATATATGATATTATATATACTACTTATTCCTTACCTGATAGTGTATATCATGATGAATAACGATATTACATTTCCGTGCAGTAATTGATTATATCCTAAATATATATATTACTATAATTATATGAAAACCTTTTAATTTAAAATATATTAGCCGAGGATTCATTAAATTATTATATGTCTTTATATATAATATGATACCTATGTATATATATAATCCTTATAGATTTTTATATAAAGTTAAATAGTAATAATAGTATACTTCTATTTACTATAAAGTATACATCATATTAATATAATATACTCTCTAACCAAAAATTCTTTTTTAAACCACTGCTTTCTTCTTACACGACTAGATTGTGAACGTAGGGTGCCATCAATGCACTGCGAAATACCCATATAATGGTTTAGAAGAGCATGACGTAGACGATCGACAAGTGATTTCTTTCCGCGAACATGCCCCCCCCCCTCAATCCATTCCCCCGTAAGTGTACGAGACTCGTCCGGCAGAAAATAAGCAAAACTTCTCCTTAGGCGCATCTCAATAAGACTCTGACAAAGCGAACCACACTTCACTGTGTATAATCTTCGTCATCAGTCGTGTTCACTTACCCATTGTGGAGACCACACTACCATACTCAACAACCTCAAAAACTCTGCCATTCACATCCCTATTATGCACCTTTCTTCTCTGCCTCTGCAAACTTCACCTTGGCACAGTCCGGGCTTCTTTTCAAGACATTCTTTGCTCTGACTCAATCCACTTTCTTTTGTATTTTGCACTCGCAACACGATTAATACTTACTGTATATTTAATTTAAACATACATAACTATCAGGGATATGCAAAGAGTGAGGAGTGCAAAGAGGGTAGATACGTTTCTTTATAACCAAGAATTTCCTTATACAAAATAATAGCCTTATTCTCTCATCTTGACGCCTTTCTTCACACAACAGAACTCTGAAATACATTCATTCCTCAAACTATATAATAATCTTCCCTCGCATCTAATAGACAGCCCCTAAAATTAGGTCCCATTCTTGATCAAAGATTGCACAACCTTAGATCTTAAAATTAACCGCTCTTTACGGTCCAAACATAGTTTCACGACTATAACATTAACATCCGGTAACAACATGCAGACCCAGCGCACTCGAGACTTAGTAACTTATCATTCCACCAACGATTAATTGTATCAGCCACCTCCTAACCTGCATCATCCGTTCCCTTTATGACCAATAGGTATGAGACCATAAATATTATCCTAACTACTTAAGACACTTGGTTCCATGTGCTCAACTGGCAAATATTAGATCCAAATCAGGATTGGTCTAACAAGCGCCAGCACCTCTCGCCCCCTAGCATCATCCCTTTGCCCTATCCTCGTATTCCGTAATCTATAGTGTCAGTCTATATCAAGATCCCTACGAGGGGTGATCCTTATGGAGAGGACACACCCCAATTGTCTTCACGTTAATTACACCCTGCTATCTCAACTCGCAGCACAGACTGTTCTATCGTAGAAGTTCATATCATGATGACGCATGGTGAGAAGTCGAAAATGAGAGCAGCTCTGCATGAGATATGGGACGACTCTAGTGCTTGAACTATGTTGCTCAGACGCTGCGGTTTCACTCTTAACCGACTCGCCAGATGAGTTATAGTCAGAGAATGAGCGCCCATATTGTGGCTCACAGCCGGAGTGCCCTGTCTCGCATAGATATATTTCCAGTAGCAACGAAACTGCTATGATGCGGGCAGATTCTGTGATATTTATATAGTGTGCCAGTGGCGCGATGAACAAGCCTAAGACCAACCACGCTGTTCTGCGAGTGGCATGCTGTGTGGCGGCAGGCTGGACTCAGACTGGGCGAGGTGATGGAGTAAATATAAATAGACACGACATAGGCTCTGCATTCTTAGTAGTACACAACAGCATCCTGTCGCACGTATAGGATCGGTTGAACCTGAGTTGTTAGACTATGATTAGTTGCGATGTCCCAGACGTAGCAGGAGGATCCAATGCAGGAGTTAGATATTGCTCAATGTGCATAGTTCTCTTAGATATGATTATATATTAAATGTATTATAGATAGTTATATTGTGGATAAGAGGCGTGTGGAATAGCGAGAATAGCTTGGTTCAAGGTAGTAAGCAGTTATTGTTAGGTTGATCTTGGCGAGCGCAGTACATTAGACAGGGTCACGTCACAGGCATATATCTCGACGAGTAGGTGAAGAGTTCTCACTCTCAGAGTCTACGTGCTCGAGATGTATGGAGACACTGTGAAAAAGCAAGTACTAGACGCATATTTAGTCCGATTTTTAATAATGTGTACCCTGTTGAGGAGGGCGGTGAGAGTATTATAGAGGTTTGGAGAGAAAAGGTTGCACACGAGCTAGGGGATGCCTCCGTCCGTGTTCAATGAAAGGTTTGTTTTTCATATGGTCCGTGTAGACCAGAACAGATAGCTGAATAAGAAGTGCTGGTAAGAAAAAAATACATATCTAATATATCGCTGACGCGCATCGTATGCTTAATGCATCATAATACTTTAGCACTACTTAGTCAGAATAGTGGTTTTGATCACGCGATAGAGAGGCGGAGGAATAATACGCGGATATCCGGATGAGTGGTCTGACTGACGGGCTTTAAAAGACGTGAAGCAGTGTGTGTGCATTATGACGTTACCGCCCCCCGGAGCGTCAACAGAAAGGTGTCGTATACATATCTGGATATGCCTAATCCGGATCTTGTCTGTTCCTTATTGTATATGTATGTATAGGGGTTTTTATAGGGAGTATGGATTTGTATTGTTGGTGGATATATATTATTTGTTGTTATTAAGAATGGGAGTATAAAAGTTTTGTTATGCGCTTCATACACTGCGAGCTATCTCAGTCCGATTAAGTATACAGATGTTAAAGGTATTCGGGAGGGGAGCAATAGTAGTTGAGAGAGCTTGTTGAACAAATGGAAAGGTCGCAGACGAAGTGCTAGACCATACTCTGGATGTCACCGTATGGAAAGATTAAGGGGAAGGAGAGACTCACTTTCGAGGTGAGCGTACTGGATGAAGTTCTCAAATCTAGCACAAGCTTAGCCCGAGCTCAACAGGACAGTAGGTATGTTGTTAGCGAGCGATGAACTGTAAATATCGTCTTCTCTTTTTTCTTCGAAAGCATAGTAACAATTAGTTGAACGAGAAGGTAATACAGAAACTAAGTGCGAAGAAAGCCCCTCGCATGTTTTGAGCGGTGCATATACAGGAAAGAGTTAGGTGACGATTGTATGGAGGGCGTTAAGTGAAGTCTCTCCGATTCATAATTGATACGATTCAGTATGTGGGCCTAAGGTATTTAAGGACATGCAAGACATATCTGGCGGATTGTCTCTACGGGAAATGTTCAATCATTACCAAGCTCATGCTAAGATGATATCAACATGTCGAGCACAATTCTTGTGATTAGTAGATGTAGCCATGGGATAGCCAAAGAAAGGATGGGAACACTGATAAGCATTACGATATATGGTCATAGAGTTTAGAAATGTGTGGCATGTATAGAGTATGGCGGGATTCCTGTACTTTGGTGATGTACCGTCAGGAGATTAATGAGGCTAGGTGTGATGAGAATAATAATAGTGGGCAGGGACCTGCGTAATCTAAGATAGATGAACGCATATGTGATAGACTAACGGAAGGCTCGGGTTTTCCTGGTGTATGCACTACGTGTGGATTATTGGGCATCTGACTCCACGTCTGTACCTGCAGTTATTCCGCGGAAGTGGACGTATAAGGGTATCAAGATTTCGTTAGTTTCTATAGTTTGTTGACCGGTGGTAATGTGGTAATAATTGTATGTTTTCGTAGATAAAGACTTTGTTTGAACCACATAGGCCATTGTATTATATGAGGGAATGAGGTAGTGATGTAAAGGTAGACATCTGGAGTCAAAGTAATGGTTGGAGATCAAATATCAATTTTTTTGGACCAACTATGGATCGTCCGTAGTCGGAGGAGTAGGATGGATGATGTATCGGCGGACACCCGATAATTTGAAACGAAACGTTATCATACTTCAGTATAGATTTAACGATTATTGTAATGTGCTCAGTAGCTTGTGAGCTTTTGATAACCCATATAGAATACCAAGACTGCATACTTGAGACATGAAGGTGAATACGGAGATTTAGAGAAGATTTCTTGATCATATGTGCAGAGGAATGGTATAAGTATGATGGAAGTTTGAGACAGAGAACGGTCTCAATTAAGTGGTCGCAGATCAGCTGCAAATAGTAAACAAAATAAATAAACGAGAGCATATGGCTCAGTCGTCAAACATGAGAAGAATCAATAAATATACGTCATTCAGATAAATGATATTGAATGAATGTTCATGTTGCAACATACTCGCAGATATTTCCCAAACATTCTGCGAAAGTTGTAATGTCAAGAATAAGCATTGTAAGCTTTCTAAGTCTAGTTATTTGGGCGGAGATAGCACTGTTTCCTTTTGGTAGCTGGTTAGCATTGGGAGGCCAGCGAGCTAGTTCATCTAAAATGATATTAGGGGGCCGACGCTCTCGCTCTCGGGACTGATGATAGAGGGGCTGATTGAAGTATTTGCTTTGCAAGTCACATGATGAAATTGAATAATTCGGCAATCTGGCCCATTTTTCAGTGCCAGGTACGATTACTGAAGTGCGGAGTTCGGTTCTGGTAGGCGAGCATCATCCAAGTGTTTTAGTTGAAGGAAGCCGCTGGCATTCTCCTCTGTTCTGCAGATTGTAATAGTTTGAATTTATCTTGCACGACTTGAATACTATCGGCAAGGTGGGAGTTGCTGTATCGCAATCTCCTTTGTGTCTCACCAGTGTCGCTGAATATGCGCAGTTCCTTCGGTGAGTAGATAGACTGTGTTCGAAGGTGGGTGAATGGAAGCAATTGTCAATGCGGGATTATCAAGAGGACCATGAGAGGAGCCTATGAAACATTAGTCAACAGTTCTAGACGCATCAACAGATCGCCAAATCCTGCGGTTCAGTGTAATATCAAGTTAGGTTATTTGTCTGGAATAGAGCGCAGTTCGTCATTAATGCCTAGGTTGTGCTTGGAGGTTAGATCGTGACTGGGTATGCTTGCTATGTGCAGAAAGCATGATCAGGGTGGCTGGGATAAGACGGTCAATCGTGTGCACGGGTGAGCTGCTCTCTCTCTCGTCGTTAATTTCGTGGGACTCTTTGTTGTCAGCGCTGCGCGCAAGCAAGCTCCCGTTTGAAAGGTCAGTTGAGATTCTGGGGGTACATGCATTATCTCCTCTTTTATTTTAGGGTAGAGAATGTTTACACGACCAAGACGTTGATCCGCTGGGTAGATCTCAGAGTATCGTCCAGGCTGGGGCGGCGGGAGTGTTCTCAAGACAAGGGATAGCGCTATAAAGGAAGTTCACTTGCTCTGACGAGACTAGGCCTAGTAAATATTTGTGTAGGTTATGATCGTTCGTCTCGGTAAACGCTCAGGATTGTATGTGCAGATTTATGGCAATTCTGCAGCGACAGAAGGCTGCTTTCGACTGGGTCTTGCATTCATTAGTTTTCCCAGTTGAGGTGCCTAATAATCCAAGAAGGGTGTAGAAATTGAGGGCTCAAGAAACTATGACGGTACAGTGACTGGCTTGCCTTGGAGAGCGCATCTGACACCGTATCTTGTTTCCAGCTATGTACAATGTTATACCAATACTGATACAAAAACATGGGTACCCCCCAACACAAATCCAATACCAAGAGATTCTAGATGTAGCATTCTCTAACATTGCGCCTGCGTGAGCAATCCTAACACAGGTGGAATTGGTACTACTGCTTCTCCGGGTTGCTCGGGTAATAGATGAGTCAGTATTAGCGTAACCGGATGGTCATCGGGAGGGAGATTGCGTTTTGCTAATTTGCTATCGTGTCATAAGATGGGCTACGCATTTCGTATGGGTAATGGCTATCTTGGGGTTCTGTAAGGAAGTGCGGGCAATGATATAGTGTTCTTGGGCTGAGCCGGTGTGACTAGAACTCTCGGGCTAGTTCACATTATAGTACTGAGTAACCCATCTGGCGGAGTAGGGCTGCGGCAGTTGGGAAGAGTTAGGGTTCCGGTGGTAGGTGGTGGATCTCTACCAGAGGTGGGCTGTCTAATGTACCAGGAGGTGGTACATCCGCATAAGTTATGTTAACTGACGGCTTGAGAAACACTTAGGTTTTTCAGTATGTCGAACATTTGAGGTACATGAAGGCAGACCGCTAATTGCTTGAAAGGAGAGTAGATAATGAAATTGGTTTTGAGGGGGCAAAAATATTCCGGAAACAAAGGGTAGGAAGCGGCCTGCTGGTATGAAGCGCAAGGTGTAGATTTCCTTATGTAGTAACGACTGATAACGACACGGCGAATTGTAAACCATAAGTAGGATATGTAATCCTTGATTTATTATAAGGTTATCCAACCGGAGCGTGTGAGGACCGAGACTCACGGGTACAAAGGCGTAAACGGAGGATTTCGTACTGATAATCAACTGTACTAGATTGTGTGTCAGTATAACTATATATTACACCTTGCTTGGCGGCTCTCCTAGATGACTCCGCCGAAGGAGAGGCCTTGACAGTACGTTTACGATGATACGGCAATTTGATGTCGGGTGATGCATCAGAGATAGTGGTTGTTAATCAATTTTGACCGAGGTAACCAAAAACGGTTGTATTTTTAATTCCATAATTGTAATTAATATAGAAGTAATTACGGGCGGTGGTGATACGTGCTGAAAGAATCTTACTGTGATAAGTGTGTGTCTTTCGTTAGATAAATCTCGTAAGGGATAGGGTGGGGCAGATGGAGTCGCCCTATCGTTAAGCACTATTGACTCGTCGTGAAATTTGGGTGAAAACGGTTAGTGGCAATAGGCTATCCAAACATGCTGTCGGGTAGTTGGTAGGAGATATTAGTATGTGATTGAGGCGGCGCACTCTATGGTATAACATACCTAGTTTAGTCCGGCTGAGCAGGAATAGAGAAGATGTGAGGTTCGGCGTAAGATAGTGTGGATTAGGTATATCAAGAAGCTCGCAAAAGAGAGGTTGGGCTATTATAAGGCAGGACCTGTAAGCTCAAAGTTGGCTTTTGCGCACACGGCTTAGATATGCAAGGTCTGACGACAACGTGCGTTGATCTCGCGAGTACCGGTCTAGCATCATGCAGATCCTGGCACGTCGTAGCTCGGCTCGGTGTGGGTATAATGTATTGATCTGGTGAAGCTGTTGAGTAATAAGATTATATGTTACTAAGGATAAAGCATATAGTCAATATATAACCATAGTTCAGAGCGGGCGTTTATAGTTATATAATTGAGTACCTGCCGGGAGAAATAGTACTCGAGGGCCGCGTAATCGATTTAACCGATCGGGTGATAGAATGCTTTGTGATAGTAGTTTAAGTCAGTGGTTAACTTAATAGTAGATATATAGGATGAGATTGAGTAGTATATATAATCATGTAGTACAGATAATCAGTTATATATATGGAGTCCTGATAGAGATGAGTGTTCAAGCGCTTAAGTGCATATATTATATTCATAATATAATAATCGTATACCTATATATATATATATATTATATATATTATTCTAATTATAGTTCCATCATAGTATTATTATATCTTTTGTAGTAGTTGGTATAGGTGATTGGGAATGTAGGCTGGCGGACAGCATGAATGAGCTATTGTCAGTTATTTGGCTGTTCAGCAGATGCTATACGGAATAGCGCTATAGAGGCTGTATCCAGAGATTACGTTCGTTATAGGTACGACGACACTGCGCATGCCGCATTATTTTAGGTGTCTACATAGTCACATACTGTGCGTAGGTCGTTACTGTAGATTGTGTTGATTGGTCCGTATAGTGACATATATGGTATGCTGTAGGTAAGAGCGTATATGTGACTGTTGATGTCACGTGTGGGGGGTCGGGTTCTATAGCACTAGGAGGAGTCTAATCAAGACCTTAGCTTCAGTATCGTGAGTCATTATATCACATAGGATTACGTCTCAGACGTAGTTATGAGTACGATGGCTTACAGAATCGGTGGTAGGTAATAGTAGTATATAGTGCTACTGTCATAATATGATTTATCATTTAATGGTGATCACTGCGAACGAGTAGGGTCGCCGCAGGTCAGTATTTCTGCTGAAGATAATCCTGTTTGTGTTGCTTACTATATGAGTGTATAGTAAAGGGAGTGTGAATGGTACGAAACATGTGCGCTATGTTGTGCATGCACTATGGTATAGATATGTGCATACGGCAGTGGTTAGGCTTTAGAGGTAGATGTGAATACTGATATGTTGTTGGCGCGTAGAAATTTATCGATTCGAATGTAGAAGATTTTCGAATAAGTAATTAATATAGTTTGTTCAGTACGGCTAATGACAATATTAGTGTATCTAACAGTATGGCGGGCTGTTGCGCTTGTGTGTAATGGTCGTGATGGAGGCTTCAGAGCACTAAAGGTTCTGTGCCAATAGAGAGTGTAAAGGTAAAGGGCTCCTGAGCTTAGTTTTGGTTAGGGCGTTGGGAGAGACGTCTATCAATGTGTTGCACGTGCTGGAAGCAAGTAATCAGGCAAGATATGACAGGTTGCGTACGATATATGAATCGAGCCCAGTGCAATTGGCATGTTGTAAAGTGTACGCGACGCAGACCATGAGTGAGGTGGAAAATGAAGAGATCGATATGAGATTGGGGCTCGTGCGGCAGCTATGGTTATAGCTAGTGGGTCAGCTTGTCTAGCGAGATACTTGGGACGTTTGGAGCTAGATTTGTACGAGGCATTGTTATCATGTTCGGCATGGGGTAGATATAGTAGGACCTGTGTTGTTAGGATGAACCGATGTGGCACGATGAGGGAAGTTGTGAACCTGGTGGAACAAGCCTTTGTGGCACGTAGCCACTAGAGTCCTGATGTTTCCGAAGGAAGTGGTGATCGCATTGTCAGGAGTAGAGTGGCAAAAATAAAATTTGTTTTTAAATGAGTGTTGCTGTAATAGCGTCCAAGGCCACTTATCCTAGCATGGGAATATATGGCTGTCGGTGACGACAATCATCTTCAATCAAATAAAAGGAGTAAATAGGTGAAGTCGACTGGCAAGGAGTGGATAAGGTGTAGAAAGTAATAGGTTATTAATGGAGGAAAAGAGGTGGGGGAATAAGACAGAACATGAGGAACTACCCCCATTATATAATAGGAAATCATTATATGTACCGAGAGATTTAAAGGAATGAATTGTGCTATAAGTTGCTATTATTGGAATGGACCATGAAAAGAAATCAGAGAGATTAGATACAAAAGATCCGAGGTTTAGAAAATAAACTTGTGCAAAATCTGTGCCATACTATCTAAAGCCTCACAGAATTCATGGAGTAAAACACAAAAGTCAAAGAGAAACGAAAGAAATGCAAGAGAAAGAAAGATTCCAGTAGAGTTTCTTATGTGAAGCCATATTGTGAACTTAGAAAAAAGATTTCGAAAGAATTGAGATGCTTCCAAATCATTCATGTTTACGATAGATAAACAAAAAACTTAAGAACCGACGGTTAAAAGCAACAACAATAGTTTGGGGGGTTGAGAGGGGTCTCCCCTTTTGTGGCCCTTCGTTGAAAAAGAGAGAAGAAAGAACCGGTGGAGATTAGTTGATTCGGGATTTGAAGTGGAATAGACAAGAGACAAAATAGTTTCCCAAGTCAGTGTGCAAAATCTGATACACAAGTTCTGAGAATGACAAGAGGGATACAATCATGATCATATGCCTAAATTTTACCTAGAACATCTCTGTGGTAAATTTTTGTTTTATATATTGACAGTTGGCACTAGATGTTTGTCACATATTTGGCACTAGAAAGCAAATGGATAGACAGAAAAATGCTTAAAATTGAAGCTTTGAACTTGCCAAAATAATGCATTTTGCCTTTATTTCATATAGATTCGGATGAAAGTTAATGAAATTATCTTCAAATTTCACTTTCCAAAATATCCCTAAAAAATTTATGAAAATCACTTCTCCTGAAAGAGTTAACTTTTCTTAGCACATTTTTCAATGGTACTATGTAACCATGTGACAATTGTTTACCTTTTAAAGTATAATTAACACTATAATTACCTATAAAAATATGTATAATGACAATTAATTAATCCATTGTAATTCATAAAATAATAAACTTTTGACAATTATCCTAAAGCTACATCTCTCAAACTGCTTAACTTTGGAACTCAATATTTTACATGTTTATTTATTACAGGACTTTAAAGTGTGTAAATTTCAGACATTAAATTCTTGCTCTCCAGATATGCTCAAAATTTTGGAAACTTTTCAAAAAGTTATATTTGAACACCTTACAGAAAAAGAGTACAAGATTTAATAAAGTTCAAATTTATTTTTATGTTAAACCCAAAATTAAATTTCCACGAAAATTTCCAACTTAGATATATTGCCTTCTCCCTAAAAATACCCCCCAAATAAAATTTTTAGGGATTTCGATAGACATTCACATAAAATTATTGAAGGAATATTTCTAGAATCAAATGTTAAGATAAAAAAAAAATTGTACCTACAATGTGCTTAACATAATAATACTTGAAAATTTGTCCTAGCAATTACCAAAGCTAACATAATGAAGTTTAAGCTAACCTCTATAAATGACAAAAATTGACCAATGCAAAGGTACAAAAAAATAGGCACCCTGCTTAAACCATTGTGAAAAAAAAAATTATGGTTTCGAACCATCAACATTAAATGTTAACAGTGTGCAAAATATAAATTATTTTAAACATGGGTTGGCAGTCAGTTTTTTTCCTGGACCACTTAAGTACAATGGCCTGTACTTGGACCTAAATGTAAGATGGAAAATAGCCATTTTAGGGTCAGTATTAGAGTATTGTGCACAAGTTTGGGCCTCTTATTTAATTATAAGACCTGAAAAAGATCGAGCAACAAGGATGATTTTGGCTTTGAGGAGAGGCTGAAAAATGAGGAATGTTTTCTGTAGAAAAGCAATTTCTCAGAGGGAACAAGATACAAGTCTACAAAATATTTACATCTCTCGTAAAACTGACACCAATAAATCATTATAGTACTGTATATCATATTTTAAGAAAATTAATAAGGTATGCCATTTTGAAGTAAGAAAACACTCATTTAGTAATAAAGTTGTTAATTTCTGGAATGGTTTGCCAAAGGAGGTTGTTGATTGTGAATCACCTGCAGCATTTAAGAGACGATTGGATAGGTGTATATGGATGGTATGGGTATTATATAGTATATTATGACTAGGCCTAAGGTAAATTGGAAGATTTTTAGTTAGTTATTAAGGTTAAGCTGCATGCTAGAATAATGACAATATTCTTATTAAGTACTTGTAGTGTGGTTACTAATTAGTATGTACCTTAGCTATAGTGTTTTCTTTTGGTAGTAGCTTGGAGTATATATTATATTGGCTTTACTTTGTGTAGGATATTGAGAAGCCTTAGAGTGTAGTGTGGGTTTTGCTTTAGTTTGACTGGGAGAGTTTCGATAGGCCCCTATGTGGCTTCTTACAGTCTCTGTATTTCCAATGTTTTGAGTTTGATATACTGAATATACTGACAAACTTTTTAAGCTCTCTCCTCAGATCACATTCCAATACTAATCATAATTTAACAAACACCCTAACATACACATCTTTCCAAAAAAAACAACTACAAGAAAGGAAACTGGTAAGTTTATACAGATTTCATAGAAATAGATTTACACTACTTTCCAATAGTAGTTTACCACTTTCAGCAAAGCAATACAACACTTCAATAATTCTAAAAGAATCTAAAAAAATTCATCCTTCATGATCACTGCAGGCAATTTAACCCCAACTTCTCACCAGAAATTAACACCTTTATTAAAAACAAAGAAACCCACTCAGACAAAAAGACAACTGAATCAAGACCAATTAAACTGAATCATAGACCTTAACAATACAATAAATAATCTAAATCAACTTAAATAAGAAAAAGAATCGGAAACAATATATCCAAACACTAAACAAGTTGTCTCCAAACAGGGCACATGAGCTTAGATAATCCAGCCCGCTGTAGAATTCACTGGTCTTATCTTTAAGAAAATTTTAATTATATTAAACACTCAATTAAACACACTATATTTTCACTAAATAACTATAGTCACAAAACACAATAGTCACACTATATTTTGCTTTTCAGATCGAACTTTTTGTTCCAAATTCAAACTTTGGTATGATGACCTACCTAGGTCTTGGCCCTTCAGACTTAGTGGAGGAGTCACTGTGGCCCTTAGGCTAAAAAGTTTGGAGACCCCTGCACTAAACCATAAAACTAACACAAAAATATTCCAAACAAATAAAAAAAAATTCACACTTCACACACTGATCAACCACCACCAACCCAAGAAGCCATCTGTAAACAAAAAACAAAATTCACAGCCCCAAAAACTAATGCAATATCGTTATGTCACACTATTCAAAAATCAGTCATAAACCCACTGAGAGATAAATAATAAAACGAGGTTCAAGACCAACCTTAGAAGTACTCAACATTATTAAAAACTTTAAAATCTAAGAAACAGTAGAACCCAACAATATATCTAATATTCACCTTTAACACATAGGAACCAATGCTATTACGGTCCTATCACAAATATTTAATGTTGCATGGCAAACTAACATTCTACCACCTACGTGGAAGCATGAACATATAAAACCAAACAAAACACTTAATAACCCAGCTTTGTACGTTTATATCGATGCTTTCTACAATTTCCAAAGCATTTGAAAAATTAATCCTCATTTGAATTTCCCCCCCTTATCACACTATCAGACTCGCTCTCACAGGTTTAACCAAACTCTCCTCCCCCCAATGTACCATCCTTGTAGCAATTAGACATAAACAAGGCTTTTGATAAGTTCTGTGTCACCTTTTAATAGACAAAGTCTTAAACACAGCAAATTTTGTATCCAGTTGCACAACTTCGAGTCATACGAGGTCACCACTCTTGGCTCATATAAAATATATACATACAGTATTATAGATAGTCCCCCAGGGAGCCAATCTTTCACCTTCACACAACCTTTTTATGCACAACCTCTCTCATCCCATCTCCCCTTCAATAAAAATTAATAGTTATGATGATCTAACAATCATAGCTCAAAATCCCTCTATAAACAAAGCATGCAGAGAACTGCAATATACAGTACCATATATATAAACCAACAAGAACAATGCCTAACAACAAACAGAATGGCTTCATTCCCTCAAAAATCCACAATTACCTTACTCACCCAAGACCGAAGAGAATCTAACGTCAACCCAGTAATTTTCATATTAAATGGTAGACTTCCGCTTAGTAGTAAACAATCCACCATCCTAGGTTTGACCTTCGATACACATATAACATTCATCCTTCACATTAACAATATCACCTCAAGACCACATACAAATGCACTGAAAATACTAACAGGAACTAACTTAGGATAATATAAAAGAAGCATCCCAATAGTATACAGAAAATACCTCCACCCCTTCCTAAATTATGCATCACCTGCCTGGGCTCCCACAATATCACAATCCAACATTCAGAAATTAGAAACATCGCAAAATAAAGCTCCCAGGATAATAACAGGCTGCCTTTCTACTACACTCATCCATCATCTACTAACAAACAAAATCTCTCTCTTTAAAAGCCCATCTTCACATAATAGGCTATCAATTTTACAGTAAATCACTCTCAATGTATCACCCCTTGCATCAAACATTACAACCTCCCGCACCTAGAAGGAAAATAAAAATCACAGCAGCATTAAACTATTCTACCGCTACTAGAAAGAAAAAAAATCACAGCAGCATTATACTATCCTAAAATATACAACACCTTCCCCCCCCCCCCAAAAAAAAAAAAACATTAAGATATTCCAATTACTAAACACATCCACACTCGATTAACCCTAAGAACGATCGCTGTATATCTAAATATCCCTTTTAAAAACAAACTTTCTACCTTTAAACTCATATAATGTTCTTTGTCTCTGCACAGGGCACCATCTTTCCCTTCAAGAAGACAAATATAAAATTAAAAAAGCACCCTCTCTTCACTGTCAAAGATGTCTTTCCCAGATTAACGATGACACAAGACATCTACTACACTGCCATGGCTTAACAGACATCAGACACAACTTCCAATACAATTGTTCTGACAGACTTCAGAGTCTGCTCTGCTGTGGTGATACAATATCTTGAGGCAGTCATGTATGTATGTATTAATGCAGTTCTTCATGTATTTACACATTTAAATAAGAATGAAGTGAACACAATTTAATTCTTCCTTATTATAAATGTTAAATTTTTTAAATATATTTACTGTACTTTTTCAATTAATCGCCATTGTGAAAATTACTATAATAGTTATTGTCATCGTCAAAAATCCTTAATCATCCCATTATATATATATACCGTATATATATATATATATATATATATATATATATATATATATATATATATATATATATATATATATATATATATATATATATATATATATATGTATATATATATATATATAATATATATATATATATATATATATATATATATATATATATATATATATATATATATATATATATAAACTTACAACAACAGATGACAGGTGATGTATAGATGTCATTCTTACTAATGCTCTAAATAATTTATAATTTCAAAATTTTACCTATGAGAAAAACAAAATATATAGATATATATATATATATATATATATATATATATATATATATATATATATATATATATATATATATATATATATATATATATATATATATATATATATATATATATATATATATATATATATATATATATCTATATATATATATATATATATATATATATATATAACTATATATATATATATATATATATATATATATATATATATATATATATATATATATATATATATATATGTTAATAATGATGATGATAATAGTGATAGAGATAATATTGAAAATAATGATAACACTAATAATTATACGTTAATAATATTGATAGTAATAGTATTGAAAATAATGATAATAATAGCAAAAATATTAATAGTTAAAATATATTGAATTTTGTATGAAATATAGTGTAGCGTCGGGCGGGGTGACTTGGACCACTTTAGGTATAACTTCGTCTCCCGATTTCTTTGAAACTTTTGGTGTATTTTATGGTTGTGTTTGAAAATCAAAGGCCCTATAGTCGGTCAAAGCACCAAATTTTCAAATTTGAAAAGTGGTTTTTATGTAACAGTGGTCTTTCTTTAACACCCCAGTTCGACGGTCCCTGTATGTTGATGGGCTACATAAAATTTCACAAAATTTGTTGTGGGATGAGATCAAGGATGGGACTAACATAAATTAATTACATATGGTAATAATTTGTAGTATCTTATACAGCTAACGATGGAAAACCCCCAAAAAAAAACTCAACCAAAATTGGTCAAAAAATTGTGAAATTTTGAAAATTTTAAAAAATTTAGGACATTAGGACATTAGGAATATAGAGACAGTAAAAAGCCACATGTGGGCCTATCGAGACTGCCCCAGTCAACCCACTACCAAAACATGCTCATGCAATCCACAAAGCACCCTAGGCTTGTCATTTGTTGTAACTACAAATCCACCAATTTGGCTTAGTCAAACTAATGATATATAAATATGATACCCAAACCATCCACATGCATTAACTAAGAAGTTATGGTCACACATGCCATCTAACAATAACTGCTATAACTAAAACCCGCCTTTGGCTTCGTCAATATATTATATGATGCCCAACCCATCCATAAACCAAATCTAACCGTTTCTTAAATATTGCAATAGTCACACTCAACAACCTCCTCTGGCAGACTATTCCAAAATTTAACAACCCTATTACTGAATGCATGCTTTCTTATATCAAGATGGCATGCTTTCTTCTTAATTTTCTTATTATGCCCCTGGTCACCTGTCCATGTTCTACTATGAAAAATTTGTTAGTCTCTATGTTATCAATAGATGTAAATATTTTGTAGACTTGTATCATGTCCCTCTGAAATCGCCTTTCTACAGAAAACATTCTAACTCCTTCAGCCTCTCTCATAGCTCTTACCCTCAACCCAGAAATCCTCCTTGTTGCTCTACGTTGCACTCTCTCTAGCATCTAAGTCTTTCTTTAAATAAAGGACCCAAAAACTTGTGCAATACTCTATTACTGGCTTATTATAGCTATTATACAGTTTACTTATTACTTCCCCTTTGCTCTTGTAAACAACATTCCCGTTTATTATGCCCAGCATCTTATTAGCTTTATTTCTAGCTTCCAAACATTGATTAGCTACTTTCAAATTACTGTATAATCACACCTAAATCTTTTCTTGGTCCACAGGCTCAAGCCAATCCCACATTCATATCGTAGTTAAAACTTATTTGAGTAACCTAGGTAAGAAGAACCTTACACTTTTTACTATTAAATTCATTTTCCACTTATCTGCCCACAAGAAGTTTATCAAGATCATTTTGAATCTTTGTGCACATCCCTTCACTATTCCTAACTGAGGTGGCCACTTTAGTATCATCAGCAAACTTGACCATACATTTAGGTCCCTGGTCTAAATCATTTATATATATGAGAACAATAGTGGCCCCAGCACTGAACCTAGCCAGGACTTTCCTCTTCACTATTCCCATGATGATTTATTTATTTAGTTGTACACACTGTTTTCTGTTTCACAACCCTTTAATCCCAACCATATGCCACTCCACCTATACATGCAACTCTTTCATCAGCCTTATGTGGGGTACCTTAAGCTTTGTTAAAGTCTAAATATACAATATCGGCATGGATCTCGGTCAATGCAGTGATGTGTTCATAATTGGTTTGTCTGACATTCTCTGAAACCATGCCAGGGTCATACAACCTTGTTATCTTTAAATATTTCTCATGACCTTTCAGTAACTTTTCCAGAACCTTTACAACCAGAGATGTTAATCTAATTGGCCTATTCCCAAATCTTCCCTTTACCTTTCTTATAAATAGAGCACAACATATGCTGTTTTCCAGTCATCTGGTACCTCACCAAATATCATAGATCGCTTAAAAATCAAATACAGTGCCTTTGCAATGCTGGTACTACCCTCTTTCAGAATTCTACCATATATACCATCAGGGCCTGCAGCTTTACTTGGATAATATGATCTAATAAACGTTTCATATCTTTACATCAAATTCAAATTCTGTAGGTCTATTTATTTACATGCATACAAGAACTATTAGTCTCTGAACTATTATCTAATCTTTCCTCTATAAACACTGAGAAGCAAAATAAAGCATTGAAAATGTTGACCAACTCCTTAACTGAAACTTACTAAATTTTCATCATTTAATTGGAAATTGTCCTATTCTTACTTTAAATTTATAAGCTAAAAAACTTCTTCAGATTCTTACTATTCCTTGCTAAAAATTAATTTCTACCTCTCTCTTTGCCTTTCTTATTATTTGGTTAAGTTCATTTCTATTTTCCTATAATTTTCTAAATCTCTTTCCCTATAACTACCCTTGAATATTTTAAAACATCTGCCCTTTTCATTAATTTCTCTCTTTTATCTCTATTCCACCAAACAGGTTTTCTCTTAGCCACCTAATGGGTTTATCTTTAAAACATACGGACTGAATATTCAGCTAAAATTTGTTTAAAATGTTCCCACATGATAAACAGTTTTGGTCTTTAAACTCTTTATCCCAAGTCAGTTATACTAACATGTCTCAAAGAGAAATTTGAGTAAAATCAGCATTTAGAAATCTGATCTTTCCTTATTAACTTGCAATTTGGGCTCAGATATCACATTTATATTAAATCTAATTATATGGTCACTAAGTCCTAAATTCCCCCATCTCTAACTTCATCCACCATACTTCCATCATTAGTTAATATAAGTCTAATAGTGCATTGTATCTTGTGGGTTCTTGGACCATCTGGGTCAAAAGTTATCTAGTATACAATTTATGAATCCTGCAGAACCACTATGATCCACATTAGACAAGGAATCCCAATGAATGCCAGGAAAGTTAAAATCACCCATTATGACTATACCTTTTTCATTACTGTGGCATGCTGTCTCTCAATTTCTTTCTAATTTCAGCAGCTAATTCTGGACTCTCTGGCCAGGAGGTCTCAAAATGCCCCTATTCTATAGTTTTATTGTATATAAGGATATCTACCCACTGATTCAATATCACGTTAATATTTTGAAAGTCAGTCTATTAAACAGTTGAATATTTGCTTTTAACATAGCGCCACCTACATACTCCTCTACCTTGTTATAAATATGGGTGAATATCCCTCTGTTTCATATTCCTGAAAGGTCTCCATATAATTCTTCATTAACCCATGCTCAATTATGCAAATAATGTCTAAATTCTCATTTATGGTATAACTAATCAGCTCATCTTTTTTTTATTTCTAAGGCTATGAGCATTTGTGTAAAGCATTTATATTCGAAATGCTGTTATTTTTATTGCTATCATCATTATTTAAACCTGTAACAACATTAGTTTTATTTATCTCCCCCACTATTACAGTTACCATTGCTGTTATTTGTGTATCCAGATTTAGCCCACCACCCCCAACTTTACCTAGTTTTTGCTAAACAAGTCTCCAAGCTGGTACTGAAAAGCTCAACACCTTTATGATCTCGAGTGAACTCCATCTGCTGCAAAAAGATCTTTGTCCAGAAATCTTCACAAATCCAAAACCTAATATTTTCTGAACAAAAATTTCCTAACCCTTTCATTTTACACCTAAAGCCTACTCCCCATTCCTGACCTGCACCTAGCCTAGGTAAAATCCCAGAATCACCTTCTTCCACTGGCTTTCATCTTCTGAATCAATCTCCTATGATCTGCTATTATTCTTCTGACCTTCTATGCCCTATATCATTTATGCACAATCACCTCTGAATCAACATTTGTAGAATCAATCTCTCTATCTATCTATCACGAATATTCACTCACTCTAGCACCTGGATAACATACTCTCAATCGTTTCTTTTTGTTCTTACTTTGAAGTCCTATCTTGGTATCGTATCATAGAGTCTCAAATTAGCAATTTATCCAGTCTTCCCTTTAGAAAACTCAGCATTACCATTGGCACTCTCTGATCCACTCCCATCTGGAAGACAGTCAAACCTGTTACTGCAGGTTAAAGGCTGACTGACTTTCGAGATCCTCGTCTTTAAATTTTCTAGTTTCTACAGCTCTATATTCATCTGCAGACCTATTATGCCCTACTTTATCCTTTTCCTCTCATCTTCCTGCCTGGGTGGATCACTATTTCTGTCTACACCTATATCCCGCTCCCTCCTTGCCTCGACATCCCTACTAACTTTTTCCTAACACTTCCCTCCTTTCTCAACTCAAATACTTCCTTCTTTAATCCTTCATATTTTCCCTCAGTCTTGCAATCTCCTTCCTTAACAGCACATTCTCTGCAAATCACAAGCAGGGCATCTATTCACATATTCACCTCTTATAGTCCCACTCACACAGAACATACATACTTTAAATTATTGTTAACTTATTAACCTGTACCTATTATTTTACCATTTCCAGTTTAAATATCACTAAAGCTTAAAAAGAAATAAAACTGTCTTTGAAATAGGTTAAAGAAATTTAAACAATTTATTTAGCTTAGCCTAGGCCAGGGATATATAAAGAAGTTATAAAGTGTAGGCTTAACTGTAGTCTGTGACTGGAAGATAATTGTAATTTAAATTATCACTAGATTAAAGTAACAATTAATAAGACTATTATTTAAATACAGAAAGTCTATTAAGATTCAAATAAACCCAGACACAGAAAACAGTAAAACTCTTCTTACCTATGTTAGCCTAGGGTTAGGCTATCAAATTTAAATTATCCTATAATATAACAATTGTTAATATTTGTTAGTATATACACAGCAGTAGTGTAATTAGAAACACAACACTAATTTGTTTACTAAATTCACTTTCAAATACCCAAATTATATTAATAAAATTGGAGAGCAAAAATTAACACAACCTCACTCACTGGTCACTCATTTCTAAAAAACAGGGTTCACACTGAAATTTTGAATTTGATTTCCCTGACTTTCCCTGACCAAATCCGCAAATTTTCCCTGACCAGCGTGTTCGTTACTTTTAGCGTATAAATGTCATTAATCATTCATTAGTAGCCTATTTACTCAGTTCCTTCGCAGTGTTGAGGAGTACTTTGAAGCTGTTCATCATGGATGAATTTAAAAAAATATTTTATTTTTTAGTGATAAACTATATCTTATAGCCGTCCAATGCATCCTTTTTTATTTTTTCCAAAAGTAAATAGTTTTATTTATACAAAAAGGAAATAAATTAAAAGCTCACATTAATGGACTAGGTGAATAACGTCCACTGTGATCACAAAAGTTCTAAATGGGGAGATTTAGGTTAACCTTTCTTCTAACATCTGAATTTTTACTGATTTTATAGCGTATTCTTCTTCATTAAAAACTTTCCAGTTTTATCTTTCTATCTTCAGTTTACATAGATCTTGTGGATAATTTTCTTTTAACCTTTTATTTTCTTCTTCTTGGTTCTGTTTTGACTCTGATATTTCTTCATATCTCCTAAACAATTGCTCCCTTTTGTCAACCATTATTAATTGATGAACTTTGCTGAATACTGTGGGATCTTATAGTGTGCAATGTTAACAGTTCTCCCACCTAGTTGTGGTTATAAGCCCTCCTTCCCACTGTTAGCATTTCCATGCGAAAATATCGGTCCTAATTTAATTTGCTACAATTCCACATAACATTGATTCCAGGTACTGAAAGAAAAACTAATCAAGTCTCTTGAAAAACCATCCCATCCAAAAATATTTTGAATTTCAATTCAAAGGTAGAATGATCTTCACTGCAAAGTAAGTGTATTGTGCTTTTGCTTTCTAGAAAAATAAAGAGCAATAGTTAATCACATATTTACATTCATCGGCCCCATTTTATAATTTGAAGCTACTATCTGGAAACATTAATTTAAATGTTAAAAGAAAAAAATTTTTTTTACATTCAACTTAGCTTCTCAGTTCGAGTTAAGGCTATTTATCATCTACCTTTAATACATGGTATTTCAGATCATAACATCATCTCTATTACAGATGAAATGATTGATAAACTGATTTTTGATTTGGTTATTAATAGAATAGGGTCTTTCAATCAGTTGAGTATAGTTAGAAGTTAATGGGAGTAGCACATAATTTCAGTACCTTTACTAATATTGTATTATTAGAGCACATATCTACTTGAAAAAAGTTTTCCAATGATGGTTGGTCCTGCTGGGTTTTGATTAAATTCAAATAGGTTCCCTCTTTGAATGCAGAGCTGACATCCATGTTGAGTAGATCAAAGGATGCTCCACCACAGTATACTTTGAATCTATCAGGTCAACACCCAATCCACCTGAGTAAACTGTGGGTTCCCAGTTTGACGTCTCCCAACACTGGTCGTTAAAGTTAGTTTTTTGTTTGAAATCATTTTATAAATAAATGTAAATACCAACTCCACAAAAATCCAAAATCACTTAGTCAAACCTCAAAAAAAAAAAAAAACCTCAAAAGTATAAGCTAAACTAGAAAGAATATAAACAATTAAGTCTAAAGTCATACAGTCTAAAACACATTCATACACCAATCACCTTCAATCAAAAGAACTTGGAACCTCTACGAACAGAATAGGAAGAATAGTAGGTAATAGTGAACTAAAAATAGAAAGAAACAGGATAGAAGTAGATTTATGGAATGTCATTCCTCGCCCATCCTTTTCACTCACTTTTCAAATACATCTCTTATTCCACAATTATACAGTAAGGAAAAAAAATATATCAAAAATATGTAACTTGGTCCATGGATCATTCTTTGTTTTGAAATTTAAAATTTCCCTGACCTTTTTTGGAATTTCCCTGACTTTCAGCAATATCTTAAACGTTTCCCTGACTTTCCCTGACTTTCCAGAAAGTGTGAACCCTGAAAAATCAAAAAATTGATTTCAAACCATTATAACATTTTTTTCTAATCATATTCAATCAGGATAATGGGCTCTCCAAATTTTTTTGTTCTAGACCTCATATATGCTGAGATATGGGGTGGTCTTTTTTTTATGTAACTAAAAAGGGTGGTCTCATTTTATGTAACAGCACTATATATATATTAGGACATTAGGACATTAGGAATATAGAGACAGTAAAAAGCCACATGGGCCTATCGAGACTGCCCCAGTCAACCCACTACCCAAACATGCTCATGCAAATCCACAACACCCTAGGGCTTGTCAATTTGTTGTCTACAAATCACCAATTTGGCTTAGTCAAACCAATGATATATAAATATGATACCCAAACCATCCACATGCTAATAGCTAAGTTATGGTCACATGCCATCTAACAATAACTGCTGCCTGGCTAAAAACCCGTAATTTGGCCCCAGATAAATATATTAATGTAACGATGCCCAACCCATCCATAACGAACTAACCGTTCCAAATGTTGCAATCAGTCCACTCAACAACCTCCTCTGGCAGACCATTCCAAAATTTAACAACTGTACTGAATGCATGCTTTCTTATATCAAGATGGCATGCTTTCTTTGTTTATTTTCTTATATTCCCCCTTGTCAACCTTCCCTGTTCTTCTTTTAAAAATTTATTGGTCTCTATGTTATCAATAGATGTAAATATTTTTGTAGACTTGTATCATGTCCTCTGAGAAATATAGCCTTTCTACAGAAAACATTCCTAACCTTCAGGCTCTATAAACCACCTGAAACCCAAATCATCCTTGTTGCTCTCGTTGCACTTCTCTCTAGCATTTCTAAGTCTTTCTTTTAAATAAGGGGCCCAAACTTGTGCACAATCCTCTATTACTGGTAACATAGCTATTATGCAGTTTACTTATTACTTCCTTGCTCTTGTAAACAACATTGCGATTTATTATGCCCAGCATCTTATTAGCTTTATTTTTAGCTTCCAAACACTGATTAGCTACTTTCAAATTACTGCTTATAATCACACCTAAATCTTTTCTTGGTCCACAGACTCAAGCCACTCCCCATTCATATCGTAGTTAAAACTTTTATTTGAGTAACCTAGGTGAAGAACCTTACACTTTTACTATTAAAAATTCATTTCTTACTTATCTACCCAAGAAGTTTATCAAGATCATTTTGAATCTTTATTAAATCTTCACTATTTCTAACTGAGGTGGCCACTTTAGTATCTGCAAACTTGAAACCTTGCATTTAAGTCCCTGGTCTAAATCATTTATATATATGAGGAACAATAGTGGCCCCAGCACTGAACCCTGTGGGACACCACTCTTCACTATTTCCCATGATGATTTATTCCCATTTAGTTGTATACACACTGTTTTCTATTTCGCAACCCTCTTTAATCAACCATGTACCACTCCTATACCACATTGCAATAACTTTTCATCAGCCTTATGTGGAGAACTTCCTTATCAAAAGCTTTACTAAAGTCTAATATACAATATCAACTGGATCTCCTCGGTCAATACGGTCAGTAATGTATTCCATAATTCTAAAGGTTTGTCTGACATGACCTACCCTTTCTAAAACCATGCTGGAGTCATACAATACCTTGTTATCATCCTTCAAAATATTTCTCTATATGACCTTTCAGTAACTTTTTCAGGAACCTTTACAACCAGAGATGTTAAGCTAACAGTCTTTCTTAAATCTTCCTTACTACCTTTCTAATAAATAGGCATAACATATGCTGTTTCCAGTCATCTGGTACCTCACCAAATGTTATAGATCACTTAAAAATTAAATACAATGCCTTTGCAATGCTTAAACTACCCTCTTTCAAGAATTCTACCATATATACCATCAGGGCCTGCAGCTTTACTTGGATCAATATGATCTAATAACGTTTAATATCTTTACATCAAATTCAAATTCTACTGTAAGTCTATTTGTTATGCATACAGAACTATTAGTCTCTAGACATTATCTAATCTCCTCTCTGTAATACAAACAAAACAGCATTGAAATGTTGACCAACTCCTCTTTTCTGAACTCACTAAATTTTCATCAATTTAATGGACCAATTGTCTATTCTTACTTTTAAATTTATAAAGCTAAAAAACTGCTGAGTTCTTATTACTATTCCTTGCTAAATTAATTTCTGCCTCTCTCTTTGCCTTTCTTATTAACTGGTTAAGTTCATTTCTATTTTTCCTATAATTTTCTAAATCATCTTCCCTATTACTACCCTTGAATATTTTAAAACATCTACGCTTTTCATTGATTTTCTCTCTTATCTCTATTCCACCAAACAGGTTTTCTCTTCGCCACCCTAATGGGTTTATCTTTAAAACACTGACTGAATTTTCATTAAAATTTGTTTAAATGTTCCCACATGATAAAACAGTTTTGGTCTTTAAACTCTTTATCCCAGTCAGTTATACTAAGCATGTCTCGAAATTTGGTAAAATCGCCATTTCGGAAATCTTTTCCTTATTAACTTGCAATTTGGGCCCAGATATCACATTCATATTAAATCTAATTATATTATGGTCACTAAGTCCTAAATTCTCCTCAACTCTAACTTCATCCACCATACTTTCATCATTAGTTAATATTAAGTCTAATAGTGCATCATATCTTGTGGGTTCTTGGACCATCTGGGTCAAAAAGTTATCTAGTATACAATTTATGAATGCAGAACTACTACGGTCCATATTAGACAAGGAATCCCAATGAATGCCAGGAAAATTAAAATCACCCATTATGACTATATATACCTTTTTCTTTACTGTGGTATGCTGTCTCAATTTCTTTCATAATTTCAGCATCTAATTCTGGACTCTGGCCAGGAGGTCTATAAAATGCCCCTATTCTATATGATTTATTGTATATAAGGATATCTACCCACACTGATTCAATATCATGATTAATTTTAAAGTCAGTCATTAGTACAGATTGAATATTGCTTTTAACATAAAGCGCCACACCACCACCCTTCTTTCCTCTACGCTGGTATAAATAAAGTGAATATCCCTCTATTTCATATTCCTGAAAGGAGTCTCCATATAATTCTTCATTAACCCATGCCTCAGTTATGCAAATAATGTCTAGATTCTCATTTATGGTATAACTAATCAGCTCATCTTTTTTATTTCTAAGACTATGAGCATTTGTGTAAAAACATCTGATAATCAAAAATGTTTTTATTTTATTTTTATCATCCTTATTAAACCTGTAACAACATTAGTTTTTGTATCTCTACTAATACAGTTACTTTTTTGTGCCATATTTGTCAAGATTTAGCCTACCCCCAACTACCTAGTTTTTGCTATTAAGTCTCAAGCTGGTACTGAAAAGCTCAACACCTTCAGCTCAAGTGAACTCCATCTGCTGCAAAAAGATCTTTATCAATTCTCTGCAAAATTTAAAGAATTAGAAAAACAAAATTTCCTAACCTTTCATTTACACCTAAAGAACCCCTACTCCCCATTCCTGACCTGCACCTAACCTAGGTAAAATCAGAAATCATGCACCTTCTTCCACTGGCTTTCATCTTCAGATCAATCTCCTATAATCTGCTGTTAATTCTTCTGACCTTATTTGTACCCACATGCACAATCACCTCTGAATCAACATTTAGAATCAATCTCTCTATCTATCTATCCATCTATCCTCTGGCACCTAGATAACATACTCTCAATCGTTTCTTTTTATTCTTAGTTTTGAAAAGTCCTATCTAGGTATCGTGTCATAGAGTCTCTCCAATTAGCAATTTATCAGTCTTCCTTGAAAACTCAACATTACCATTGGCTCTCTCGATCCCTCCCATCTGGAAGACAGTCGAACCTGTGCACAGGTCAAGGCCGGCTGACTGAGATCTCATCTTCCCACAGTCATTGTTCTAGTTTCTACAACTCTAGCTATGCAGACTGCCCTTTCACTTTGCCCTTTTCCCTCTCATCTTCCTGCCTGGTGAATCTATACCTGTCACCCTATGTCGCTCCCACGCCTCGACATCCCTACTAACCTTTTTCCTAACACTTCCTCCTTTCTCAATAAATGCTTCTTTCAATCCATTCCATTTTCATGATCTCAATCTCCTTCCTTAACACATTCTCTGCATTCAAATCACAAGCAGGGCATCTATTCACATATTCACCTCTTACAGTCCCACAGATATCACACAGAGCATACATACTTTAAATTATTATTAGCTTACTAACCTGTACCTATTATTTTACCAACTACAGTTTAAATATCACTAAAGCCTAAAAAGAAATAAACTACTCTCTTTAAAATAGGTTAAAAATTTAAACAAGCCTAAATTTAGCTTAGCCTAGGCCAGGGATATATAAAAGTTATAAGGTAGGCTTAACTGTAGTCTGTGACTGGAAAACCTAATTTAATTTAAATTATCACTAAATTAAAGTAACAATTAATAAAGACTGTATTTAAATACAGAAAGTCTATTTAAGAATCCAAATAAACCCAGACACAGAAAACAGTAAAACTCTTATACTTATGTTAGCCTAGGGTTAGGCTATCAAATTTAAATTATCACAAAATTAATATAACAATTGTTAATGACTGTAGTTATATACACAGCAGTAGTGTAATTAGAAACACAACACTAATTTGTTTACTAAATTCACTTTCAAATACACAAATTATATTAATAAAATTGGAGCAAAAATTAACACAAC
>JABUQX010131917.1:5000-17500 GCA_015478945.1 Trachelipus rathkii
GCTCAGTATGTGAGGCAAGAAATGAAGCAAAGAGAGTGAAAAGAAGAGTAAAAGAAGAGGCAGCAAAGAGAGAAGCAGAAGAAATAATGGAAGATGTGAGGGCAGAAAGGAAGAATATTTTTAGACTGTCAAAAACGTATATAGGATCAAAAAGGAAAGTGCATAATATCAAGAATAAGCAAGGAGAAGTTTTGGGGAGAACAACAAACAGAAACAGGAGATGGAAATGGTCTTCTTCAGAACAGATATCTGTTAAATGTGAATGAACATGTAGAGGAGCGGTAAGAAGAGGATAAGATTTGAAGGAGGGAAGGATGAGGAGGGGGAGGAGATCACTATGGAAAAGTTAGAGGTGGCTCTGAGAGCGATGAAGAACGGTAAGGCACCGGGGGAAGATGGTATACCCATAGAACTAATTAAAGAGGGAGGAGAGAAAACTGATAGAGTAATTCTGAAATTAGGTTAATAGGTGTTGGAACGAGAGCGAAATACCAGAGGGGTGGGGAAAGCTCAATCGTGTTCAATTATAGAGGGAAAAAGCTACGCACGGACTGGTAAAACGCTACTGAGGGAATATCCTGTTTTGGAGTCAATTTGACAAAACAATATGAGAGAAATTAGACGAGAAGTCTAGAATGGTAGTAGGCCCAGGCTTGGGGAAAGAGCGCACGGATATAGAAAGAACAGAAGCACGACGGATCTTCTTTGGTTCGCCTTGAGAAATTAGGTAGAAAAGGGTTTGGAAATATAATACCAGCGGCATATATAGCTTTTCAATAGATTGAGGAAGCTTTTTTGATTAGTGCCTAGGGAGAGACTATGGAGAGTGCTAGAGAGTGAATATGCAGTGGATAAAAAGTTGAGAGGAGGCCTGGTCGAAGTATTGTATAAGTAATGTAAGAACAGATTATGAGAATAAGGAATGGTTTAAGGTGAGAACTGGAGACAAACAAGGAAGGTGTTGTCACGCAATTTTGTTTGTAGCATATCTGGATTAGTGATAAAGAAGGTAAGAGAGGATATAGGAGATTTGCGAACGTGATATTTTGGCTTATGTTGATGACTTGGCGTGCTGGAGCGAAGAGGGAGATAGACTGCGAGAGTGGTGACATGTTTTTGCGATAGGCCCTAGAAAAGGCCAGTCCTGACTATACAATGAACACAGATAAACGGAGATCATGACGGTCAATTGAGAAGAGACGGGGGAAGAACCGAGAGTGGTATGTGGAGGGAACTGGAGATAAAGATGGTGGGAGAAATGTAATACTTGAGTGGAGTATTTGGAAGAAAGGAGGAAATATACAGGAGATAACAAGTAGAATAACTCAGTATGGGGAGTGAACAGCAGTGTACCCATACTTGGAAAAGATATACAAATGAGTAATGGAGGTAAAAGGGTGACATCAACGGGGTGTTAACACCGATTCTACTATATGGGGCAAGAGACATGGAGCACGACCCAACAAGAGAGGGATAGTAGAATACAGTCCGGCAGAAGATACTACGCTTTTTGAGACAACGGCAAATAGTGGGAAAGACTGAAGAATAAGGGAGGAGGTTGGAATGACGAAGGCTATATTAAATTAGATGGATGTAGTTAGATTGAAGGTGGTGGGGACGCTTGAAGAGGAGCAGGAGGAGAGAAATTGCCAAGAGGAATGGGAGTTGAGATGAGGGGACAAGACCCAAGAGGTGACGGCTAGAAGAGATGGGAGGCTCGGTGAGGACTCATTGAGAAGACATGAAATGCTGTCGATGCTGTGGAGCTGAGAGAAGAGGGAGTTCTGGAGGATAGAGGAAGATGGAGAAGAGCGTCAGCCCACGCGATGGGGTCCCTTGACCCTTCGGGATCGTTTGTAGTTAGTTCTAAGTTACTCATATATAATATATATATATATATAATATATATATATATATATATTATATTATAGTATATTATATAATATATATAGTTATTATATATATTTAATATATATATATATTATATACTCTGTTTCTTTCAATTCTTTTTTAATTTTAATATGAATTGTGTCAAAAGTGGAACTTATAGACAAAACATACTGATTTTGGAGTCAGCGAAACAAGTATGTATGAAACAATGAAAAAAAGTATCGGATCATATGCACCAGATTTGGCTAGCGTGTGTTAAATTCCATTTATTTCTTCATGCGGACCTTAAGTTGAATTTATTAAAAATATTCAGGTGTTTCGAAATTTAATTTATCTATGTTTTATATAATGTCTCTGACCAAATGTCTACCTATCTCTATATCTTATAAAATCAGATTTATCCTTCTTTATCTAATATCTATCGATTGTGTATCTTATACGTACCATATATAATATTAAAGCGAAACAACTAAATGACATATAAACATATATGTATACTTGTTTATATATATATATATATATAATATATATATATATATAATATACTGGATATATCGATATATATATATATATATATATATATATATATATAATATAATCTATATAATATATATATATTATATATATATATATATATATATATATTATATATATTATATATAATATTATATAATATATATATATATATATATATATATATATATATATATATATATATATTGCACTCAACATTATCTCTCACATTAATGAGGGTGGTGTTAGACGCAGATATTTGATTATACATTTTACTACATTGATTAATTATATTATTAATCTAATTCGACCTTGTCTCAATGTTTCTTCATTATCAGTGCAGTATCTCTTGTTCTTAACGACTGTGTTATTCAATCATCAATTCACAAAAGTTTTGATATTTCTATTTCCCTATATTTCCTTTTAACTCTGACCAAAGGGATTCTTAGCTTAATCTTTCTCATTCATTTCCCGGATTTTTACTCTTACAAATCGAATACTATATCTCGGCAAATGTCTCACAATTTTCCTTACTCTCCAAATCTCATTCATTTATTACAATTTGTTTTTAGAGCTTTATTTCAAATTTATATATAGAGCAGCAGATTATAAAATATACATTAAATAATTCTTTATTACCATTATTTTTAAATTATTCCTATTCCAGATAGTAATTTTAATATCTATAATATATATATATATATATATAATATATATATAATAATATACTATATATATATATATATATAATATATTATATATATATATATATATATATAATATATATATATATATATATATATATTATATATGTACGGTAAAATGAGGGGCTTTGAAAGTAAATGTGATAGAGTAAGGTCTTTATGGTAGTGATGTGAGTAGATGGCTGCGGTGTGAAGTCATATTGGTTGGTGAAAAAGTTGAAACTAGCAACCGAGTTTAAATATTTAGGATATATGTTGGATGATAAAGAGAAAAACGAAGGAATCAGAGTTATATAGGAATTTATGAATAATAGGAAAGGTGGCTGGTGCAGTTGATCCCTTAGTAGATACTAAAGGACTAAGTCTTGAGCCGCGTCAAGGGTTTTCTTTGTTAACTGTTTAATGTAGTGGTAGTGAACACTAGAAATTCAAACTATGGTGTGGAAAGGGTATAGACCTAAGGTTGCAATCTGTTGCAAATGAACAGTGGTATGTTAGGTGTGAGAAAGAATTGGTAATATAAAGGAATGAACGCATCAAGGAGTTGTGTGGTGTGAAAAAAGCGCGTAATGAGAATAAACGAGTGTTTTAAGATGGTTTGGACATATGAAAAGGTGGATGTAGTAGGTTGGTTTACAGTGGATAAATAGTGGTAATTGTGCCTGGGAACTGACCTCTGGGAGCAGAAAAGAAAAGTGGTTGAGTCAGTAAGGAATGTATGATGTAAAGAAAGAATATGAGTGTGGCAGAAGGGAGAAGAAATGTGCATAATAGGAGTTAATGACGGGGTTTTGTGAGGGGGCTAATGGGCTGTGGCCGCCTGGTCCAAGAGATGAACCTACATTGAAGAGATACCACAGTGAGAGCCCGTCGCGACCCGCGATGCGATTTTTGACTCCAACGAGCTCTCACTTATGGGTAACACTGTTTTTCTACTGCTTTTTCTGTTTCCCAGTGTATGTTTACAATTTCACCCCACGAAAAATTTTGTGCAACTAGTGCGAAAGACTTGTCTGTGGAGCAGAAAGCGACCAAAAGTCAAAATTTGTCACGATTTACTTGAAAGACTCGAAATGGACACAGATTTTTTTTGGATCAACGTTATAACAGGCGATGATTCATGGGTTTTTGAGTACGATCTGAAACCAAACGCCAAAGTGCGGAATGGCACACCAAAAATTCTCCTCGTATGAGCAAGTCCAAGGTGAAAACAACTGATTTATTGTTTTTTTCGACCTATCCCAAAGGACGGTGAGCTTGAGTTAAGTTAACCCCCTCCCAGACAAGACTTGAGAGCATACTCTCCATTTAAGGGCGGATGAGACCCCTTGTAAGTTGGAGCAATTACGAAGGAAAAAAAACTTATCGCAATCTGAAGCTTGAAATTCAAGCTTTTTATAGTGAGCGTCCTAGCATCATTGTGATATGGTTTGTGTGAGGCAAGAATGTCTATATTGCTCATGGAAAGAGGGGAGAACTTCGAAAGTGATAGAAAAGGTTAAGAGGTGTTTTGAGAGGGTGCTTGTAGAAGATTGTGTTTTAAAAGAGTGAATTTCACACGTTGAGAAACGATGAGGCGCACCCCACCGGGAAATCTGTAATCAAATTCTGCGACGAATCAATCGAAAGATTTAAGAGGGAGCACTCTAGATACAAAAGAATGAGCAGTTTGAAATCGAGTAGAAGATAGAAGGTCAAGTCAATCGTCATAATGAATGGATAGAATTCAGATGGGCAGCTGAAGCTTATTAATCAACAGTAAGAAAAGATTGGAGATAACAGACAGAACCTGAGGAACGCCACTATTGATTGGGAAAAGAAGAATTCGCCCTATCAACAACACCTAATATGATGTGATTTGAAAGAAAACCAGAGATTAGTAGGCAAAGACAAGGAGAAAATCCAAAGAAAGAGAGCTCGGAAAGCAGCGACACATCCCACACCTTGTTATATTGTTTGGATACGGCAAACGCCACCACACAAGCTTCCCAAAAGTCCCTTAAGGCAGAAAACCATAAATCTGTGAGATAGGAAAGTATATCACTAGTAGACTTAGAGCTACGAAAACCATACTGATGATCAGAAGGAATGGAATGAGATTTGAGAAAGGCTTCAAAGATCTTAGATAGAATAAAATTGAGATCTATAGGGCGATAGTTGGAAGGATCAGGGATGCTAAATTTCTTTGGGATATGTTGGACATATGTGTGCTTCCAACACTGATGAGGTTAAACAATTGAGAAACATATATTATAGTTGAACGAGGGCAGGTGCCAGCTCGAATCACACTCCCTAAAAACTCTGGGAGGAATGACATTCAGGAGCCAATGCACCCAATCAAATGAAATAAGAGGAGAAGGAGTAGGAAGAGGATAGTCCAAGTCGTTCAGGGTTGAATTAGAGGAAAACAGGATGCCAAAGTCTTCAGTTCGAGTATTAGCAACAGAACCGTAAGAGGGAATAAGTGGGAGAAAGGAAGATTTTCAGAATTTGTTGATGTTTTTGGCAAGAGGAAAGAAAGATTTTCAATAAAAGATCCAAAGAGATCGGTGCACTTTCGCTTAGTGAAAGTTCGATTTGGTCATCAAATAGTATCCTTGGCCTGAATGGCATGATAACAAGTACGATCGAATCATGGATTTTAAGGAGAGAAAGATTTAAACGAAGATGGAATGAACTTGCTCATCCCATCTGCGATTACAGCCCCCACCTTATCGGCAGAAGCTGAAGCGTCTTCAGTGTCAAAGCAATCACTCCAGGAATAGTTAACTTAGAAGTGAAGTAAAACACCCCCAATCGGCCTGATTAAAGTGCCAGAAAATTCGCTTAGTGCAAAATGGATTTGTTGGAGAGAAAGAATGAAAATTAATTGCTATAATAAGATTATGGACAGAGTTAACTTTAGAAACGAATATGTCGCTTTTATAGAGAGGGACTATTGGTGAAGCATAAGTCAAATGTGTTCAAGAACTGGTTTGAATGATCAGGAATATGTGTAGGTTTAATAATCAGGTGCTCGAGATCATTGAGAGTGCTGAATGTTTCGTCCTCCTCCCCTCCTGTATCAGTATAAGAGGATCCCAACTATTTAGTGTTGCGTACATTGAAATCCCCTCAATGGTCTTTGTATGAAAAGATGTAACATTCTCGTGAGAAGTAGTGAAATACTTAAAAAAGGAAAGAAAATCTGTTCCATTATGAGAACAGTAACAAAGCACAAGGTTATTACAGTAAGTAGAAAGACAGACTTTAAGCCACAAAACATCAAAGTTAGAAGATTCGAGATTTTTGAGACGTGCTTGAAAATATTGATGTTTGCGTATAATCACAAACCCCGCTATTAAAACAAAATTTATAGAATAAGTTATAGCTAAATACATTAAAAGAGTTAGAGAATGAATTCTTAGATATCTGGGTCCCAGACGGGAGCAAACGGTTAGGAAGAGAGTTAGAGAGGTGGTATTCCACCGACTAGAAATTACCTCGAAAACCACGGCTGTTTTTATATATCTATATATACTATATATTATAATTATATATATATATAATATATATATATATATATATATATATTATATATATATATATATATATAATATTAATATAAATATATATATATTAAATATATATTCTATATATATATAAAATATATATATATATATATATATATATATATATATATATATATATATATATTGCTCTAAAATAAAAATTTCTAATTAAAATATTCCCTTACTGAGAATGTTATTAAACAGTGATTAATTTCGAAAATTTTTGAGTTTATTTTTTTTATTTATTTTTTAATATAATATTTTTTTGATACCATCATTAATATAGGGATTAAATTTTTTTTTTTTTTCTCACACGAACACAAATTAATGAAGAAAATTTTTAGACGTCTCTCGTAATAGCTTTTATAAACGTACATACACAAATATACATATATACATATACATATATGTATACATACACTCATACATACATCTACATACACAAATAAATTCACAAGCACAGTATTGGATTTCATGTTTGTCTGTTTTATATACAGAATTATATAGATGCATACATAATATGTGTGTATCTATGTATGCTTTAATTTGTGGCTCAAGTGGTAGAGCGAACGACTTGAGTGATAAGTTTCAAGTTCGGTCCCTAGGAAGGAAATTCCTCCTTGAAGTACGAGCTTTATTAGAATATAATCAAATTATTTTTTTTATTTTAAAAAAGTTCACATCCACAGGTGCAAAGCCCTATTCATTGAGGGGAACTTCTCTAGGTAATTGCTACCTAGGATTTGAATGAAGAATCGAACTTTGGCCTTATACCTCGCGACTTAGTCTCGCTACCATTGAACCAGGGCATGTTCTCAATAAAATGAGGCTCCATATAAGGAGCCTCAGAAAACTGAAATAAAAATACGTTTCTTACTTAAAGGACTAAAATAGGTTATTTAAGCATTGACGATTATAACAAATTTGAGGTGGGGCAAATTTTTATTTTTATTTTATTACAATTAGTATAATAGAAAAAAGATTTATTTGGATAAATAAAAGAGCGAGCACAATATATATTATATATATATATATATATATATATATATATATATATATATATATATGTACCGAGATGATGAGATCATTAATCAATTATACCTAGAATTAAATCACTCACCTCCTCGGGTACATATATTAATAAGATGGAAGGTGTATTAAATAGATTTTGATGTTATTCTCTTTATTAATATTCTTTTTATATTGTTGTTTGCACACAGAATAATAGATAATTTTTATTATGTATAATAATCAGGAGTGGGCCACAGACCCTTTAAATATATTTTCGTGAATACTTAAATCCCCATATTATATACATTTTATTTTAGAACAGTTTGCAAGGTGGGGCAATAATATAATGCCATGTTCCTTACTAGATCTTCATCACCGTTCTTTATAATTTTTATCTTTTTTATTCACTGGCGAATCAACTTAGCGTATCAAATGACACTTAAAAGATCTTATTATAAGAACATTAATTATAGTTTAACACCTTTAATTTTATTACAAAAATAATGGTTTTTAGCGTGCAGGGACTAATGCCCAAGCGCGCATACGGCACTGATTTCGTTTGGCCCGAACTAACATGGCGTCTCTCTCTCCTTGGCTTTTCAGCTATTGCCGGGAGAGAAAGTAACTCTTATTGGTTGCTTTCAATTTTAATACATAAACAAAGACTAAAAACAGTTGTGTTGATTTTTTAAGATGTAGAAAATTTTAACCGTACATACTAATACACATAACGATTGGAGCTTTGTCTCCTAAGAGTTCTAGCTTTACAAATATACTAAAGATTATAAAAGCATTATTTTATATAGAACTATACGTAGTACATATTATGGTGATTTCCGGTTGATCAAGAATACCCAGCCTTCAATTCTAAAAAAAATACATTTTTTTAAAAATTTTAAAATCGGCAAAAATATTCCGTAGAATTTATTTCATTTTTACTGATAAACTTTTTGATACTATACAGCCTGTGCCTTAAGCCTACCCACACGTGATGACGTCAGAGGACAACAAGAGCTCATAACTCCTCCCCCTTACGGTACAACGACAGTTATATTTCTCTCGTTATTTCAGCTAAATTTTACATATGATTTCACCTTAATTCGCAAAAAATATATTAATTAGACGGCAACATAAAATATTATAAAAATAATTTTGATCAGACATATCTTCCTATTATAAAAATAATTTTGATCAGACATATCTTCCTATTGACACATCAAAATAAATTCGTATATTACTAATTATAATATTTGCATTATATTTTTTTTAATCAGAGGACCCAAATTTCCCTAACTAATTACCATACTTAATAAATACAATACAATAATTTTTACAATGGAGATCTCCAGCATGACTTTGGTCATAAAGACCTCACAAAATAGCTATTTGAAAATTCTAAATTTTAAAATTTCTAAAAATACCAAGTTACAATTTTCTTCCTCAGAGAAGGAATTTTATTATATGAATACAACGGTATCTCCTTAAAGTCCGTCTTACAAGCATTTCTTAAAGTTTTATTTACAAGTTCACCCATCTTTCCCTCCACGCTTTTTTGGGGGGTAAGAGTACCGAAGGATAGGGGATTCCACTCCTACATTTGTAAACGTTTATTTAAAATAACCACACAAGATTCTGATCATTATCAATAAGACAAAAGAAGTCTATCTGATTTTCTTATTATTCTATAACATCATTCTGCGCCGACTTATAATATATTTTAATTACTTTTTTAATAAAACAAAATAATTAACAGATTAAATTTTCACTTACAAAAACAAAATACCATTTGCGCGGGAGAAGAATTTCTATGGTCTTTCCTGTATTTTCTGAACAACGTTACGAGTGGCTTATGTGCTTTAACAGCCAGGCAATTTTTTTTTGAGCTTTAGTTTGTTACCGCATAGAGGCGAATTTAACTTTTGGGTTCTTTCATACCCTTCCCAATTTTATTTAGTCCTCGAACTCATCGAGGCTTTATTTTTATTTTCTTTGTTGTTGTTGTTATTGTTTTTTAGGTTCGCTGGTTCTTGAATTTCAAATTTTTAGAGAAAGCTTTTGCTTACGTGCCTTTTGTAGGTCTCAATGTGGGGGGGGGGGAGTTTTTTCTCTACCCATCCCCCATATAATAGCAGGTCGCAGCTTTCTTGGTGTCGGTCTTCATTGGAAGATCTTTTTTTTTTTTTTTTTTTTTTTTTTTTTTTTTTTTTTTTTTTTTTTTTTTTTTTTTTTTTTTTTTTTTGAAAGCACTATTTTTACTGGATAACGACTTTTTATTTTCTTTTAAAAAGGAAATTTTCTTCACGCTACCACTTACGTTTTTAGTATATAAACAATATAGATTCTCAAGACTTACTTCTTTTTAATAACTTATAAAAAATTTCTTCACTTGAGTAATTAATATTGTCCACTTTCATTCACCGCGTTATTTTATTATTATTATAATTATCTGGCCCTTTTTATCAAAAGGTTGTAATGAATGATGTCGATCTGGGGTTTACCAAACTGTACCGAGCGAGATGATGAGATCATTAATCAATTAAACATAGAATTAAATCACTCACACCTCGGGTACAATAATTAATAAGATGGAAGGTGTATTCAAAAGATTTGATGTTATTCTTTATTAATATTCTTTTCTTATTATAGTTTGCACACAGAATAATAGATAATTTTTATTTTGTATAATAATCAGGAGTGGGCCACAGACCCTTTAAATATATTTTCGTGAATACTTAAATCCCCATATTATATACATTTTATTTTAGAACAGTTTGCAAGGTGGGGCAATAATATAATGCCATGTTCCTTACTAGATCTTCATCACCGTTCTTTATAATTTTTATCTTTTTTATTCACTGGCGAATCAACTTAGCGTACAAATGACACTTTAAAGATCTTATTTATAAGCAATTTAATTATAGTTTAACACCTTTAATTTTTTATTACAAAAATAAACTGGTTTTAGGTCGCGAGGGACATGCCCAAGCGCGCCTAACGCCTGCATGATTCGTTTGCCGAACTAGAACCCTTTTTGGCGTCTCTCTCCTATTGGCTTTTCAGCTACTTGCGGGGGAGAAAGTACTCTTTTGGTTGTTTCCAATTTTAAATAAATAAACAAAAGAATAAAACAGTGTGTGGTGATTTTATAAGATGTAGAAATTTTACCGACATACTAATACACAATAAGATTGGAGCTTTGTTCTCCTAAGGTTTAGCTTTACCAAATATACTCAAAAGATTTTCAAAAGCTATTTTTATATAGAACTTAACGTGTAACTATATGATATCTATATATATATATATATATAATATATATATATTATATATATATTAATATATATAAATACTATATATAATTGGTCAAGTGATGGTTTGCTGTTATGTTTCGGCAATGAACATCCGGGAAATAACAGTCTGTATAATACCTAACCATGTGGGTAATGGAGTCCATATCCCTACAGAATCAAAAAACTATATATAACCTATATATATATACTATATATATATATTATATATATATATATAATATATTATATAATAATATATAATATATATATATATATTATATATTATTTATATTATTATATAATTATATATATATATATATTTATATATATATATATATTATATTATATATATATATTATTATTATATATTATATATATATTATATATATTATATATATATATATATATATGTCAATATATTATAATATCAATGTTTTTCTGTATTTTTCATCCTCTTATTTTCTATATATCTTATATAATTATATATATAATATATATATTATATATATATATATATATATAATATATATATATATATATTATATATTTATATATATATATATATATATATATATATATATATATATATATATTTATATATATATATATATATTATATATAATCTAATATATTATATTATATATATATATATATATTTATATATATAATATAATATATATTAATATATTATATATACTATATATATTATATTTATATTATATATATATATATATCTATTGATAGGCAAATTCGGATTCGAATCCGGAATTCGGAGCATATTATTTAATGGTCGAAATCCGGATTCGACATCCGAATTTTGCCATCACTGATATTTATATAATATATATATCATATATATTATATATATATATATATATATATATATATAATATATATATATATATTTATATATATATATATATATATATATATATATATATTATTATTAATTTATATATATATAATATATATAATATAAATTTGCGTATTCAGAAATTTTTTTCGGGGGGGGCCAAAAAAAAATTTTTTTTTTATATATATCATATATATATATATATCTATTATAGTATATATATATATATATATATATATATATATATATATATATATATATATTATATTATATAATATTATATATTATATATAATATATATATATATATAAATATAAGTGGAAGGACAAAATATGTAAATTCCTAAGCAAAAAATGGGGAAAGAATTTATATGAAATTTACTACACATCTTACCTAAAGTTGTTAACGTTTTTAAATCGCCTGACATGAGAGTGAGCGAGTCTGAGATAACATCCTTCAATTTTTTATTTCAATAGAGGAGGGCAGTCCAATAACGTCTTCATCTCCATAGTATTTCTCAAAGTAGGTTTCCAGAAGTCTTAATGTTGAAAAGCTTCTTTCTACTGAACGCATTAAACACGGGTAAAATTGCCAGTAATTTGCAACAAGATGCAAATATTTGGAAATTGTGACTTGCGAACAAGAAACTAGTCAATCTATTGCGGTTTTTGGGCGACCTGTTGCTGTGAGC
>JABUQX010131917.1:25000-35743 GCA_015478945.1 Trachelipus rathkii
ATGATGCATTTTCCTAGGTTGCTGCAAAATGATGATTGGTGTTTACAGCTGTCATATCTGTCAGATATATTTAGTAAACTAAATGTATTAAATACTTCATTACAGGGACGACAAAAAAACAACAGTTTCTTCAACCAATGAAATGAAAGGTTTCATGAGAAAGGTAGTTTAAAGTCTTCAGTGATTATAAAGGTGATTTTTCAAGCTTTCCATCCCTTTTAAAAATTTCAAATGCAATATGAGGAAAAGCTATGCTAACTCATTTTGATCATTATCAAATTGCAAGATGCAGTAGATAAGTACTTTCCTTCTCTTTTCCGTTAAGAATCTTGAGGATTGCTTCTCATTTCATAGTGCAGATATTGCTGAAGAACTAGATTTCACAGCCACTTCGGTGAGTTATATTTTAAACGAATGATCTCCTCGATGCTTCTAAATTGAATATTAAAATTTAGAAGACTGACTTATTTGCGTTATTTTTTGGCTTAGTATACAAAAGGAGTATCCTAACCTAGTAGAAAAGCCACAAGTCACGTTTCCTTTTGCCATTTTCAACATCATACTTTTGTGAACAAAGCTTTCTCTGCAATGGTCACAATAAAATGCAAAACAAGAAATAGATTATTGAATCTTCAGGAAAATATGCCTGTTAGCGTTATCAAACATCAGACCTAAGGTACAATATTTGTGCCCATACATCAAGCTCATCCTCGTGAGTAATCGATGTTAAAACAAAACCTAGTTTTAAGCTTAAACGATTTGTTAAAAAATTATTTTAAATTTAAAACTATTATTATTATTATTATTATTATTATTATTATTATTATTATTATTATTATTATTATTATTATTATTATTATTATTATTATTATTATTATTATTATTATTATTATTATTATTATTATTATTATTATTATTATTATTATTATTATTATTATTATTATTATTATTATTATTATTTATTATTATTATTATTATTATTATTATTATTATTATTTTTGGCTAAACTTTTGCCAAGCTTCATTAATCTAATGATGCTTTTAATATTCTTATTAAAGTTATTATTTTTTTAATTTTTGACACATGATTTCTTTTTTTCTCTAATTTAATATTTGAGAGTCAATATGAAAAGTTATTCTCTTCGTACTATTATCATTGTTAAGATTATTATTAATTATTATTATTATTATTATTATTATTATTATTATTGATATTATTATTATTATTTATTATTATTATTATTATTATTATTATAACAAGTGTGCCTCAAAAATTCCACAGCCTTAAATAGGGTGCCGTGAATTACAAAAGGTTGGGAATCACTGATATATATATATATATATATATATATATATATATATATATATATATATATATATATAAATACATTTTTTAAATATATACTATAGAACATATTTGATTTGCGGTTATATATATCTGTATATATATATATATATATATATATATATATATATATATATATATATATATATATATATATATATATATATATATATATATATATATATAAGTTTTGGTTTACACTTTTTGTACACCATTTGGTTTAAACCAACATGTTTTTTTTTTTTGTTTTAAACCAACTAAAAACAGTTTTTTTTTTTTTTTTTTTTTTGTTTTATCAAATAAAAAAGTAATTAAACTGCTCTTAAAGAAAACATATAGCTAATACATCCTAATTATATATTTAGATAGTAAATAAATAGGAGGAAAACATGTTCCAGACTTTACCAGTGGAGTATATGTAAGATTGAGCATAGCAGTTAAGTCAGGGTCATATTTTGAGGGAGAATGTGATGGAGACTGCTTTGAAATACGAGTAGTAGGATCTCTCCCCAAAGAAGGATGTACATGACTGGAAAATTCAAAAAAAACTGTCAATTGTAATAACAATAGTCTAAGGTGAGTTTAGGAGACAATTAATACAACAGTACCAGAGACAGAGAAAGATGTTGGCGGTGAGAGTTAAGGAGTTCGACAATCCTTGGACTACACTTTATCAAGGAGAGCAATATGTGTGGAACCATCTCAGATAAGTAATTCATACTCTATAGTAGGGCAAATAACGCCTTATGTAGAGCTAGCTACTGGAATGGTGAGGAGTTCCGAAGGCGCCTGGGGACACCCAAATTCATAGAAACTTCTTAGAAAGAACATAATATGATCCTTCTAAAAAAAAAGTTCACGTGAGAAAAAGAAAAATATGAAATATTAAGAACAGAAGAAGGCTAGAGTTGTGTTTTCAAAGAAGATATTATAGTTGTGTGAAAGATTATGTCAAGTAGAAAGATGAAGAAGCTAAGTTATTGAGGCATTGAAAACATCCATGTTTTCTTTAACACAACTATAGATACAAGAAGCTCCTGTTACCGCCCGTCCTCTGGCATCATTTATTTGCTGTTGAATGAGTCTGTCTTTCAGATTGGAAGGAGTAATGATGAGTGATAGAGTTATCAGCCTAAGAGTGGAGAGGAGACGCAGAGTAAAAGATAGATCATTGATGCAAAATAAATAAAAAAAGAAGCTGGGGAAAGAACAGAATTCTGAAGAACACCACTATGGATAGACTTAAAGGGTAAATGGTGGTTATCTACAATAGCAGCCATATAACGCCTAGAACGAAAGTCAAGAGAAGGTTTAAAAGAGAAAGATAAATAAAGAAAGTGGAAAGTTTAGATATTAAAGCTTTATGCCAGAGTTTATCGAAAGCCTTCGCTATGCCTAGCGACACATGAAAAGATTCACCGAAAAGATCACCAGCAGAAGAGAGATTCTTAAGAAAGAAGAAGATCACCAGTCGAATGGTCCTTACAGATTGGCAATCAGAGATAAGATTAAAAAATTTTAGATGTTTCTAAATCTTCTTGTTAAGAATAGATTCAAAAACTTAGGAAGAACGGAGATAAAAGCGACAGGATGAAAGTTGGATTGTTGACGAATCCCCTTCTTCAGCACAAGCTGAATAAATGCACTCTTTCAGCAGGAGGGAAAGGTTAAAGTTTATTGGCAGTGATTAAACAGGTTACCAGGGTAGGGTACCAGCTCAGAAGAAGTGTTCTTAGTGTTAAACTCAAAGAATGTAGAAATAATATTGTAATGAATTGAAAGGAGGCGGAGGAGAGGAATAGGTCTGAAACCGTCTAGAGTGGAATTAGAGGGAAAAGTTTGAGTAAATAGTTTAGCCAGCTAGCAGTTGGCAGCAGTATTACCGAGAGAGATATAAGAGGAGGGAGGGAAGAAGAAGATTAGTATGAGTTGACATTTTAAAATTGCAAAATATTACAAAGAGTGTGAGTAGAAGAACCGAAAGATGTTAATTTTGGCCAAAGAAAAGCTAAGAGTCTCGAAGAGCTATTTTTTTGCCAATCCGGCATGAAATGTATTAAATCACTAGTTTCTGAATTTGAAGAGAACTATATATTCTGATAAACCAAGATTTACTAGTATTATAATGTTCAATGGATAGAGAATGGAATGTGTGCATACTTAGTTACTTACACACACACTTTATATATATATATATATATATATATATATATATATAGAGATGTTATATATATAGCAGTATATATATATATATATATATATATATATATATATAAGATATATATATACATATTATTATATATATATATAAATTGTAATTAAAATTCATGAGTATAAAAATTATTCAGTTATTAGAGTTTTAGAGATTTTTTGTTATTATCATTACCTTTGAAATATATTTACATAGTAAATGTGCAAGATATTAAAATACTGTATAAATTTCATACAAACATGAGTAATTAAATTAAGTTTCTTTAAAATTTTTTGAGGAACTTCGCTTAAAAGCTACAAATAGAAAAATAAATTATATCTATTTGTCTTTGAATCTTTACTCTCCCTTTTCGCCTCACCTGCACATACACCATTAAACACATAGGCACACACATACACAAACCCTTCATATATATATATGGCATATATATATATATATATATATATATATATATATATATATATACATATATTATATATTATTATTATATATATATATATATATGTATATTATATATATAGTATATATATATATATGCATACATATATGCTATATATATCAGCGGCCTCGTGGTTAGCACCTTTGAGCAGGCAATATATTATATATGCTATATATATACATATTATGGCAGGTATATATATAGTAAGATATATATATATATATATATATATATTATGTACATATTAATATATTACATATATATATACATAGTATATACATTATATAAATATATATATATGATATTATTATTATTATTATTATTATTATATATATATATATATATATATATGATATATTATTATATTATGCTATTATTATTATTATTATTTATTATTTTATATATACATATATATATATATATATATATATAAGTTATTATTATATATTATATATATATTATACATATATATACATATATATTATTATTATTATATGCATATATATATATGGCTATTATTATATACGTTATATATATGATAAAGAAGAGAGCATATTGTTGGTTATTATATATGCTATATTATATATATGTGAGTGATATATGGCGTTAAGTATGGCATATATATATATATATATTGTTAACACGCAAGAGAATCTGAATGGTCTATTATATGAATCACCCACTGTATCGCACACATCTCTAATGATTTGAATTTCAATAGGCCCACAACGATCCAGTACCAGTGTAATTTTTAATAAAACCAAATCGAATGGACTCAATATCCCCGTATTTGTAAACAAACAGCCTCAATTCTTATTTAAACACACTGAAACCGCAATTAAATTACTATACGGGGCTAACATATGAAAACTGCATTATTAACCAACTCCACACAAAATCATTCCACATTAGCAACATGAAAATGGAGCTAATGCCACTGCCTCAGAGCACGGTGAAGCTTCTGAGAAGTTCCAGACCAAACGTGCCTTTCTCAGACTCGGGCTGAGTCGCAACACCTGAAATTAAAATTGGCGAATTAAATAAGTTTAGTATAAGAGATGATCGTTAAATAAAATTATTAATTAGTTAACTATTATAATTATTATTGATATTATTAATATTATTATTTGCTCTTTACAATTTAATTAAATAGACTGATTTAAAAAAAATGACTGCTACTGAGTTGTCAGGCACATCCAAAGTTGCTTAGCCTCCGGAGAATTAGGAACTATTTTTTTTGACCTGAGAGAAGTAACAGAATTGCCAAATGACTGCCACTTCTTCATTAAAAAAAAGAAACTGAGCAGAAATTGATGTTACATCTTTAAAAGCTAGCCTTCGAAATCCGAAATTCATGCTTTATATATATATATATATATATATATATATATATATATATATATATATATATATATATATATATATATATATATATATATATATATATATATATATATAATATATAAGTAGAGGTATATATAAGAGTTATATATATATATAAGTATATATAATATATATATATGCTGACTTTTTAATATTTTTTTAGGCTATCAAGGCAAGTAGGGCGCCAGTTCTTTACTCTAAGCCAATTCAAAGCTGCATTTGATATATATTTATAATATATATATATATATATACATATATATATATATATATATATATATATATATATATATAAGATAGTATATAAATATATATATATATATATATATAGTATATATATATATATATATATATATATATATAATATTAAATCCTTTCTTCCTCTCTTGATAAAAATGATTTAGATGAACCTCCTAGTTTATTATTTAGTAGTTACTATATATAAAACATCACGGAAACTTAGTTCTTATTAGTCTTTCTTCCAGAATTGAGAAAGCTTTGATTTTAGTGAGATAGATGTATGCTAAAACTAAAGCAATCCAAATGTGACTCTGTTTTGATCGTTAATTTACTACCAAAATTTTCTGATAAACATCGATGGAACTACTTTACTGGCATCATACGCTGAATTGAACGTACAGTCATGAACCCGTTTTCAAACAAGAACAAACCAATACGTTGTTTTTTTTCCATTTCAAGATGATCCCGAATGGTGCGGAATTCAAATTTCTTCATAACATTGTATCCAGTTAAAATGTTTGATATTTTTCACGATATTACTTGGCGAAAAGTTTTCAAAACAAGCATCATATTTTCAATAAAATTAAGAGCAGTTGTTGTCACTCATGTTGGAGACTGCAATATGGTATGCATAATAGTAGAGTGAAGGAGAATAAAGTTGAAACCATAATTAAATCTTATAACCTATTCGTCGTGATTAAAGATGTCGAGTTGATTTGAGGTTAAAGAATTTTCAACATCTTGATCCATCTGAAGCTCCTCCAAAGCTTCAACAATTGCTTTGAAAATCTCTAAATCGTAATTATTCATCGTAACCTTCCACCCATCTTATTTCGCACATTCCTGTATTTTTTTTGTATCTCTGGAAAAATCTTTCCTATTTTTCTATTAAAATGGTTGTCCGCCTTGGCGACCAAAAATAATGCCCAGTTGTTTTCACTTTTCACCATGCCATTAAAGTTTCTAATATGTTGTACTCCATCCACATCAATGTGAAGAGCAATGAGCATATAATAGTGCTGGATATTTTCAGCAGCTTGAACACCTCTAAAAATCTTTCTTCATTGCTACTGCGCCATCAAATCGTTAGTCCAATCAGAAATTCACTATTTATTTCAACCATCGTAGTGTTACCTAAGCTTGAGATTCTCCTTTACCTTTCAGCAGTCACTAAACAAGAAATGTATGAACCACAAAAATGTTTTCATTTCTATTAATATATATATACTAATTTGCTTTGATTATTATTTTTATTCTTGTTATAAATTAAAATTAACACTCAAGCCATCCAAAATTTTTGATGATTTCAATATATATATATATATATATATATATATATATATATATATATATATATATATATATATATATATATAGCGAGATATATATATAAAGGGAGAAATATTTCTATATATATATATATATATATATATATATATATATATATATATATATATTTATATATATATATAGTATATATATATATGTTATATATATATATATATATATATATATATATATATATATATATATATATATATATATATATATATATATATATATATATATATATATATATATACATATAAAGCTTATAAATTTCTTATATAAATAAGCCTCAGTAAAATATGCAAACTTAATTAACTTTGGAGCAAGAAATCCATCGTACGGGAATAAAGGGCTAATGGCGGGAAATTTTACGCGCCAAATATTTTTGGCTGTTTCAAGAAATATTTCACGTTCTTTTGTTTTCATTCGTTCATAACCTCCGATTGCAGACAAAAACAAACGAACACAAATTAGAGTATATATATAAGATAATATATATATATATATATATATATATAGAGTATATATATATATATAAGAGTATATATATATATATATATATATATATATATATATATAATTCAGAGGTGGGCACCATACTTGTGCTGCTCGTGCTTAGCACGAGTTATCATTGAGAATATTCAGATCTTCACAAATTTCGTAAAGTTGCGGGATGCACCACGCAGCACGAACAATATCTGAAAGAATGGTATTACATAATACAAATAAAAGATTGTGTAAAATTTAAACAAAAGTGTAAGAATCATCGCGATCGAATAATGCTATTTTTCAATCAATTATAAAATGTGACTGTTCGTGCTTCCTGAAAAAGCTGAAGAGAAAATTTGACGACCGTATACACTATGCATATTCGTGAATTTAATTTTTTTACAAGTTGTTTTTTTTTTTCCTAACTAGTATCTAATATGACAAACCTTTTTATTTAAAAAGAAACAAATACATAGGATTTCGGATGAAAATAATTAATATATTTAAATTCTAATATCCGAATTTGAAAAGCAATAACAGTTACCCATCGAATCAATTTTTGCTAAAGTAAAAACTGTAAATGAAGAATGGGTGAGATCTAATGTGAATAATTTTGGGTGTTAATTATATATATATAGCATATATATAAGTTATATATATATATATATATTATATATATATATATGCAGATATATATATATATATATTATATATATATATGTTACATATACATATATATATATATATGAAGTATAGAGAGAGAGAGAGAGAGAGAGAGTATATAGGTAGAGAGCCCGAGTAGTGCAAAGTTACTTTGAGTCGCAGCTGATATATAGTATATATATGTATATATATATATATATATATATATATATATATATATATATATATATATATATATATATATATATATATATATATATATATATATATATATATATATATATATCAGCGTCCCGAAAGCAACATGCATTTGATCGAGTGACTCGAGTCGTCGTGAAGTCGCTCAATGGTCAATAGTGACGGCGTTTGTAGAGTGTGTTTTATTTTATTTCTATTTTTTTTAATTAATTTATGGGCCAGTCTCCAGATTAGCTGACACCTGTATCTCAAAAACTACGATAGCTAAATAAAAACTGAATACATTTTTTAAATCAGCGAACATTTTAATGCAGAAACAAAAAATTAAGCACTATTAATTTAATAAATAGCTCCAAAAAATATTATAATTGTACGTTTCCAAACTTAATTTAAACATACCCATAAAAAATTTTCTTTGTATCGTTTCAATATTTTAAGGTTAACTTTAAAAATCATGATTTTTACTTTTCTTTGTTTTATTAAATTAAAAAATACTGTTTTTATATTTTTTAAAATTATTTCACCAGCACTCACGGGTTAGGGGTACGGGGGGTTCTTCCGTAGATTATCCTTGTGTGCTATGCATTTACGTTAATAAATTAAAAAATATAAATATTATTTTTTCATTCCATCTGATACAAGTACTTTTCAAGATATCTGGCGAGCCTAATATTATTAGGGATCATGTTTCAGAAATTTGGGGAAACGCGAGAATTGTCATACATCAAAATTATTTATTAATATATATATATTATATATATATATATATATATATATATATATATATATATATATATATATATATACATATATATATATATATATGGTTATTTTATTTATATCTATCTTTTATATATATATATATATATATATATATATATATATATATATATATATATATATATATATATATATATATATATATATATGCGAATGAGTAAATCGGCTCAAGTAATTTAATGTCATATTTATTGAGTTGACCAGATGTATGCTTTAATTTGAGGATTTGATCAAAATGAGTCCCGGTCGTAGTAAACCTTGCCTATATATATAGTATAGTAAGAGTATATATATATATATATATATATATATATATATATATATATATATATATATATATATATATAGCAGATATATATATATATATATATATATATATATATCAAAAAAAATACTTGCAAGAAATGAAGGAAAAGAAAAAGAAATTAAAAATCAAAAAGAACTTAATGCATCCGAACCTTGCTAACCTATATTTCGAGTAAAGTGTTTAGAAATGTTGGGACTTGAGAGAAAATTAATTTAGGTGTTCGCTGCCAAAGAATGACGAAAGACAATAAATGAAAAATATTAAATATACTAAATTGCTATTATTTATGGGAAGTTATTAATGTATGACAGAGAAATGTATTGTAACTCAAACCCGTGAGTAGTAAATAAATTTTTAAATATTTAGATCAGACCAAATATTATTTCGTATTTTGTTGTTGTCGTACGGTACTGTTTATCTAAGCTAATTGCACTGGTCTATTGAATGTTCTTCTCCCCGTCTCCTTTCACTAGTTTATAGAAAGTGTATTACAAAATGACATCTATAAGCGAATATAGTTATATATGATATATATATATATATATATATATATATATATATAGTATAGTAGCATATATATATATATATATCTGATATATATATATTTATGGTATATATATATATATATATATATATACATATATATCAGGCGCGGTTTTACAGAGGAAGCACAGGAGGCCGGGCCTCCTCGAAAAAAATATAAAAGCAAATAAAAGCAACTAATGTAAAAAAATAATTCAAATTACTATTTATTACTATTAAAATAATGTTCAAAATGTTATACAAGAGCTAATTTTACATAAAAATCATTTATTTTCTTCCGAAATATTATTTTTTAATGATCATTGACTGGAGGAATTTCTATTTGTGCCTCCGTAAAGAAGCGTAATTATAATGTTTTCAAAACACTGGTTGTCATTGGCAACGTAAAAGAAACCGTACAATATTTTGTCTATCTTTGAGATCTTTCCACAAGGCCTCCTCCTCGAAAATGTCATGTACGACTCCAAAATTGGCAACACTTCATAAATAGAGTTTGCCAGTTTGCAATAAATATGTGAAACAAAGTAAAAATATAGAAAAACATATTTTTTTAATTAAAATAAATAAAAATAAAAAAAGATGATTAATATATATATATATATATATATATATATATATATATATATATATATATATATATATATATAGAAAGAGTATATATATAAGGTTATATTATATATATATATATATATATATATATATATATATATATATACATATATATATATATATATATAAGCTAATGAAAAAGGAAAGCGTTTCAATGATAAATGAAAACGGTTAAACCACCCAATTCCAATGGAACGAAGCAATACC
>JABUQX010131918.1:0-12500 GCA_015478945.1 Trachelipus rathkii
AACAGAGAGGATTAGTGTGCCACTTACTTCATCGTATTGAAAAATTATAAAAGTAAATATTATATCCTCCCTCTAGATTTTATTCTTATTAATAATTTTTCTTTTATCCGTGGCCTTCTAACAGTATTGTTTGACTTTTTAAATCTTTTATAATGTATTATAGTATTTTGTTATTATGCCAGTTGTGGCAGAACTAGACACAAGTTCAGCTCCAGAGAAATGTATCTTTAGGTCCTGCACGCTTTTTTCCCATTGCTCATTGTTGCAACGAAATTAGGGTTAGGGCTTTTGCCGTTCGTCAAAAATCCAAAGTCAATAACAATAGAATCTTTGATGTCATGGCAAATTCCATAAACATTTTAGGGTGCATTCAAACCCAAGCTAATGGTGTATTTTAGTTAATTATTTTTTTTTTTTTTTTTTATTTATTTTTTTTTTTTTTTTTATTTTTATTATTTAATGCATTTAAAATCAAATTTCGCACTTCAATTTGGCAACTTGAATAAAAAAGAAAAAAAAATAATTACAGATATATATATTATATATTATATATATTATATATAATATATAATATATCTAATATATATATTATTTCATTTTGAAAATATATATATAGAAATATTGTATTTCCGAAATTTAAAAATATATATATATTTGTTATTTTATCTATATATTTTAATTATGTTTATTAAATTATGTTTAATAAATTAAGTATAATAACAGTATATATAATATTATAGTATACTATGTATTGCTCTATTTGTCCATAGTCAGACATTAATATATCATTGCCATGATAAATATTATTACTGCTGGTTTGTACAAGATTGATACTAGTTTACATATTGTGATAATTGGGTAAACAACACGATGATTGTATATATTCATTATTGGGGTTGTGGGCTATTTTGAATTTGTGTATGTGGAAATCTATTTTAGTTTTGTCATTTAACTTATTTTGGTCTTGTACAATTTTTTTGAAATTGTGATTATGTAGTCGACTTATTTATTCCATGATTGTTCAGTTGGTGTATCTATCTTTAAATTGTGATGTGGTCGACTTTTTATGATTGTCCATAATTGGTGTACAACATTTTTTTAATTGTGATTGGTGAGATTACATTCACATTGTCAATGGTGGAACATTTTATTTGCAATTGTTTGATGGGGAATCATTTTACAGATTCGTCATCGGGCGACCATATTTTCTTGATATTTGTGATTTGTGGATTATACATTTTTTTTTATTTATGTCCTCATTGGTAAAGGGTACATCTTTTGATATTGTTTTACTATGGTACCATTTTAAGATTGTTTTCATGTGGATACATTATTTTGATATTTTGTGATAGTGTGACTATTTTCTTATAACTATGCCATTATTAGGGATTGGATTCTTATTTTTGAATTGGTGATATTTTCATGACCATTTTTTAGATTTGTTCATAGTGGCATTTTTGAGATTTGTGGATTGTGGGTACATTTTTTAGATTGCTTCTATGGGTATATTATTGATTGTTGAATGGGGATTATATTTTTAATGTATTTGTTCAATACTTGGGACATTTTATTGAATTGCTGATATTGGCGTCATTTTATGTATTTGTCTGGGGCCTTATATTTTTGATATTGTTGATTTGTGAGCGTATATTAATTTGTAGTATTTGTTGCTAATGATTTGGACTATTCTTTTGGTACTGTGTTGATGAGTGGAATTTTGTTTAAGATTGTCATCCAAGGTGTAATTTTTTGATTTGTTGCCATACGGTGTATATTTTTTTATGCATTTGTCATAATTCTTCTTCTTTTTGGATCTTTTTTTTTTGTGCTTGAAGGATAAGGTTCTAAAATTTTAAATGAGGGAAATTTTTTATTTAATAGTGCTCTAATCACAGACATTTTAGTATTGGTCATTATTTTTCAGTGTATCATCGTGGGTTTGTATTAACAGAGCTCTGTCTAATGGGTACATTATTTGAATTTTCTGTGATGGGGCTTATCATTTATTTTTATTGATTTTTTTCATATCTTTGGAATTTTTCTTGATTTTGTTTTATCCGTCTCAATGTTAAGTAAAGATGATGTTGGTTCCCGCGATAGACAAGGTTCAAATTGGGGCGGCGTTATATATGTCATGGGTCACATTTTTTTGTAATTTGATGATTTTTGATGTGCACTATTTTTCTTCTATGAATTTGTTTAATGGGTATTCTCCTTTTTTGACTTTATGTCATTGGGACATTCTTTTAGATATTTGCTCATGTGGGTTACATTTTTTGAAATTTTGTGATCAGCAATGTCGAATTTATTTATTATATGTGGATAATTTTTTTTTTGGAATACTTGTACTTGTACTTGTAGGACGACACAGTTAGTATTTTGCTTATTTATTGTGTAGATCATTTCTTTTAAATTGGTGAGGGGCCTTATTTCTAGTATTTTGTCATTGGTGTAATCATATTGATTATAGTATTGCATTTAGGTACAGCTCACGATTGTCATGGGTGACCATTTTTTTTGAATTGTGTATGAGTGTTGTAAAGCATTTTACATTTTGTTATTTCTTCTTATGTGGGTATTAACTTTTTAATTGTCATTATTTATTGGTCGTTGGAATTATTCGAGATTGTTCATGTAAAACCTATTTTGAATTGTGATGCGGAGACCTATTTATGATGTTTCCTTTTGTGCATGTGTCAATATTCTTGATTGTTTGAGGGGATCTTTTTTAGATTTTGTCATTTGGTGGTACATTTTTTTGAATTTGTGCATGGTGACTATTTTCTATGATTTGTCTTATGGGGATCATTTTTGGAATGTGATTATTTGGTGTTCATTTTTTTTATTATTTGTCATTGACAAAATTTTATTGAATTATTATTTTTTATTCATTATAATGGGTATCATAGTTTTACTCTGCACTCGTCTATGGGTGATCATTTTTGAATTTGTGATTGATGGGTACCTTAATTTGGTAGTATTGTCATTGGGTATCATCTTCTTGTATTTTGATTTGGGTTTATTTCATTTTTGATTCTGTCTACTGTTTTAGTGATTCATTCATTTTTACGTAATTTTGTTTGTGGAGGACATGGGTTTGTTTGATTGTCCATAGGGCGCAAGATATTTTGTGTTATTATTGTGATTGCGGCCATTTGAGGATTTGTTCATGGTGACGATGTTTGATCATTTGGTGACTATGGGACAGTTATAGAATGTCCTAGTGGTGTACCTTTTGATTGTCGTGATGGGTACCATTTTTAAGATTGTTCCTGTGGACATTAGGAATTAAGTGATGGAGGTACATTTTATGATTGTCATTGGGGACATTTATTATTGTTGATCGGGGAATATTTTTAGATTGTCTGGGACATTTATTGAATATTTACGGGGGGGTTTGTGGGGTGGGGTAATAAAGGGCACTCCCTTTTTTCGATTGTCATGGAGGACTATTTTGAATCATGTTTATTCATGGGTAACATTTCTAGTTGTCACTGCCGTGGACATTTTGAGTATTGTGCCATGGGACCTTTTCTTTGAATTGTCCATCTGCGGGTATCATTTTGATAATACTGTGTAGGGTGGATCTTTAATTTAAGATTGTAATAGGGATTTTTAATTTGTGATTTGGGACATTTTCTTTCGAAATTGTTCATGGGGACATTTTTGTAATGGTGATGGGGCACATTTAAGATTAGTCATGGGGTACAATTTTTGAATTGTGATTGTGATACATTTTAGATTTGTCATAGGTTTTGACATTTTGAATGGTGATTTGAAGGAACATTTTTAGATTTGTCATAGGGTACATTTTTGAAATTTGTGTATGGGATATATACGTATTTGGTTCCATTGGGGACATTTGAATATTGTGATGGGACATTTTTAGATTGCTCCAATGGGGGAACTATTTTGTATAATTGAGGTGGGACATTTTAGATTGTCTATTTGAGGTATCTTATTTTATGAATTGTGTCAATGGGGACATTTTAGATTTTGGTCTCCATAGGGACTATTTTATGAATTGTGGATGGGGTACATTCTTTTAGATTGTCTATAGGGAAATCTGAATCTGCCATTACAGGACATTTTTATAGATTGTCATGTAGGGACATCTTTTGCAATGTGATGGGGACATCTTATCCTAGATTGTCATAGTATTACAATTTTCGTAATTGTGATGGGGGTCATACATTTCTCAGTACTTGGCATTCGGTTCATTTTGAATTGTGATAGGGGACAATTTAGATTGTCTAATGTGTCATTAATAAGAGAATGGTGCAATTTTTTTGTTGTAAGTTGCGGTTCACACATTTGTTCAACTTGTCATATATGTGACTACTTTTTTAATTATCTAATGTGACATTTCTTTGAAATGGTGATTCTAATCGTGGGACATTTAAGATATTTAGCACTTCGGGAGACTATTTCGAATTGTGATTGGGACATTTTAGTTTGCCATGGGGACATTTTGTACTTGTTTACATTTTGGGACATTTTTAAGTTCGGGTTGCAATTAGGGAATCGATTTTTGACGTAAGTGGTTGAGGTTAAATTTCTTTATAAAATGCCATTTCTGGACTTAACGAACACATTGGGCATGGGCAATTTTAGATTGTCATGGGTTTCATTTTGAGTTGTGATCCGAATTTGTTAAGAGTTTTTAGGGTATTTATTTTCTGTAATTTGTCGGGATATTTTTTTGTCATAGCCCATTTTTGAAAGCTGTGATGTGGTATTCTCTTACCGCGTTTGGTGGGCCCAGTCATATGAATGTGATAAGGGGATCCTCCACCATTGTAGATTGTCCAATGTGGTACATTTTGATCTGTGATGGGGGCACATTTTTTATAGATTGCTCCTTAGGGAATATTTTGAATTGTTGATAGGGAACCAGTTTTTAGCTACTTGTCTAGGGCACATTTTTTATTTTGTTGGAGTGGGTAGAATTTCATTTTTTCTTATCTGATGTGTCATTTGGTGACGACTTTTTTATTATATTATTGCCAGTCACTTTCTCGTTTTGTTTCGTTCGCGTTATCCTGAGGGACATGCTTTAGGGATTGTCTAGCACTGGACATTTTGTAGAGTTCGTGGATGGGGACCATTTCAGAGTTGCTCGATGCAGGGATTCATTTTGGAATCTGGGGTACCATTAGTTTGATCTTGTTCATCTTGCGTTTAATTTTTGAATTGATGAGGGGGGGATATCAATGCAAGATTGTTCATCCGGGGAGATTTTGATTTGGAATGGGGACATTTTTAATTGTCATCGGGGACATTTTGAATTGTGATTGGGACATTTTTGATTGTTAATGGGACCTTTTGAATTATGATGTTGGGATGACTATTTATAGATTGTCATGGGGACTTTTTGATATTCCGTGATTGCGTGAATTTCTTGAGATGTCATGTGGATATTTTTTGGAATTGTATTTACGGTCGTATCTCACTATTTTAGCACTTGTCATTCGGGGAATTTAACTTGTGTATTCGGGCCATTTTATACCCGATTGTCATGTCGGTGCACATTTTGAACTGTGATTGGGACACTTTTAGTATTGTTATGGGGATTTTTTTAATAATGGGATACTTTGAGCCTGGTCATGAAAACCTTTGTGATTGTGATGGGGAATATTAGATGGTCGTGGGAAATCTGAATTGTGATGCTGTGACATTTTATGATTTGTTCATGGGACATCTTGAATTGTGGATGTGACATTTCAGATTGTCCCATGGGGACATTTTGAATTGTGATAGGGACATCTTTAGATTGTCATGGGACACTTTATAGAATTGTATAAGGGACAGTTTCCAGATTGTCTCTTCTATGCGGGACCATTTGCAATATTGTGATGGGTGACCAATATGAGTATTCGTCATGGGGCATTTTTTTGATTTTTGATGGGTCGATATTTCTAACTTGTCACGGTGCTCTTTTTTGAAATTGTGGTGGGGACATTTTGATTGTCAATGGGGACATTTTTGAATTGTGGCTGGGGACATTTGATAGATTTGCTCCAAAGGGGACATTTTGAATTTCCGTGGTATCATGCGGACAGTTTCTAGATTGTCCATTTTAGACATTCTTGAATTGGTGATGGGTTACATCTTTAAGATTGCATGGCTGGACATTAGGAATTGGTGATGAGGAACACTTTAGATTTAGTCATGGGGACACTTTTGAATTGTGATGGGTGAAATTTTTAGATTGGTCAATAGGGACATTTTGAATTGTGTCTGGGACATTTTAGATTGTCATGGTGACATTTTGAATTGTGATGGGGACATTTTAGATTGTCATGGGGACATTTGAATTGTGATGGGGACATTTTTTTAACTCTTCGTCACCTCTCTTGAACTGTGATTGGTCTTTTTAGATTGTCAAGGAGACATTTTGAATTGTGATGGGAACATTTAAGATTTTCAAGGGGACATTTTGAATTGTGATGGGGACACTTTGAGATTGTAGGGACATTTTCATTTGTGGTTGACATTTTATTGTCATGGGGACATTTTGTACCTTTGTTGATGGGGACATTTTTAGAATTGCCATAGGACATTTTGCAATTGTGATAGGCGCCATTTTCGATTGTTCATGCGGGACATTTTGAAGTGATTGGGGACATTTTACCGATTGTCATGGGGACATTTTCAATTGTGATGCGGACATTTTGTCATTTGTGAATGGGGTCCATTTTAGTTGTCAGTGGACATTTTGAATTTCGCTGTTGGTGACATTTCCTAGTTCTGTCATTCGTTGGGAACAATTTTCTGCAACTTTGTTGCCATGGGGACATTTGAGATTGTCATTGGGAACATTTGAATTTCGCCTGATGGATGATCTTTTAATTTCGTCATTGGGTACATTTTGAATTGTGCTGGGGACATTTTATTTTTGTCCATCAAGGAACATTTTGAAATTGTGAATTGGGGACAGGTTAGATTTGTTATGGGGACATTTTTGAATTATGATGGCGACATTTAGATTGTCATGGGGACATTTTGAATTGTGACGGTGGGATATTTGAGATTGTCATTGGGACAATTTTGTATTGTAATGGGGAAATATTAGATTGTCATGGGGACATTGAATTGTGATGGGACCATTTCAGATTGTCAGTGGGACCATTTTGAATTGTGATGGGGACAATTTGTATTGTGATGGGGAACATTTTGATTGTGATGGGGACTTTTAGATTGTCATGGGGACTTTTTGAATTTGATTGGGACATTTGAGATTGTCATGTGGACTTTTTGAATGTGATGGGGCAATTTTAATTGTCTTCATTGGATGACCTTTTGAATTGTTTCGGGATGGGGATTCAGGTTAGATTGTTTCACTAATCTTCAGGACATTTCTGTATTATGATCGGGGACATTCTTATCTGAATTGTCATGGGACCTTTTGAATTGTCGATGGGTGATATTTTGAGAATTTGTCATTCGAACATTCTTTGACATTGTCAATGGGGACATATTAGATTGTTCATTCGCACATTTCTGATTTGTGACATGGGCGCTATTCTCAGATTGTCATGGGGGCTATTTCTGAATGGTGTACCCTGTGTGGTATTTCTTAGATTTTGTTTACGTTGGATTTTTGTATATATTTTCCTATGAATTGATGGCGCATGTTTGAGATTGTCACTGTCGCTTGATAACTAGTTGGTTTCTGAATTGTGATGGGGACATATTAGATTGTCATAGGGACATTATCTCCTTTCTTGTTTTGTGATGGGGACATTTTTTCTTACTTTGTCTATATTGGACCATTTTTGAAACTTAAAGATACCCAATCTTTTCTCCAAGGGTTATATATCTATAACTATTTTCCTATTCTACTCTAGTAAGGACTAAACTAAGGGCTCTCTCCGATACCTTTTATCAAATAACCTATATATATTATAATATACTATATATTATATATTATCTATAATATATATATATATTTTATATATAATCATAAACTATTATCTATCATATCCTATATTATAATATATATATTATTTATATAATAAATATAGTGCTCATAGTAGCCGTGCCATATATGCGCTGTTCTGTGGTGGTAGTTATGGATTTGTATATATATATATAATATATTAAATATATATATAGAGGTAGTACTTATAATATATTTATTGAGACTGGTGACATACATACCTATTGTTTATACCCATAAATATCATATATTAATACGGCTGTATATATATATCATATATATATATATATCAATACTACCGTCTACTATATATATAACCTAATATTAGTGAGGACCCTCCCCACCCATATATATACCTGAGGTTCGGCGGGTTTCTTATCTGCTTTTAGATTAAGAATATACTCATATTATACTATATATATTACTAGAACTTATTATCCCTATATATATATATAAACCATTCGGAGTTTCCACTTATATATGTGAGAGTATTAGGGAGGATAGGTAGCTTTTGATAGTAAGATGGATACGGGCTACCGGAGACACTACGTGAGTCGGATGACTTTACTATCTTTTTGCCTTGATGTCTGTTTTTTATTTTTATATATATATATTATATACTTATACGCTTATTTCCATACCCCTTATGTTTCGTATATACGTTCCTACTGTTACTCATCTAGTATTCCTAATTCACCGCTTATCACTTTAGTGGAGTGGGCGTAACCGCTTTCTATAAGTCCCCCTGTGCTCCTATAATAAAATAGCCAATATTTATTTTAATTTATTTTTTTTTACTTTTATATTTCTTCTATATACATATTTTTTCTCTAACATTCAATCTTTACAAGGAATTCAAAAATGTACTTCCTTTTCGCTGTAAGCTATTGTAAGTTCTCTTTTGAGAATAATGCATATTTTTTTAAGTTTCGCGCACTACAATTTTCACCTAGTGATTCCAACAATGTATATCCTTATTTCTCTGTAGCTATTTGTAGTTTCACTGAGAATATGGATTGTGGTTTTAAACTGGATTCACCATCATATATATATATTTATATATATATATATATATCTAATATATACTTTTCTCTTATTATAATATTAATATATCTCTATTTATTATATATTCCTAATATATACCTATATAATATAATAACTAATTATATTATATATCTTATATTTATCTTCGATATTAATTAACCAATCCACCAGAATACGCTTAGTTATAATCTAACTATTATATAATATTAAATTTTATACATATTAGCTATTAATATATTAATATATTATATATTTGTCATTATATACTATTAATATCTAACTCTTACTTATTTGAGTCGTAACCGTTACTTAACGACCACCCTCGAACGAGGACGTTTTGGATCAATAAAAATTTCGCAGGTAGACTCTATTCAAGTCATAAACCTTTCTAAGGGTGGGTGGCAGGCTCCGAGACGACAACATGCCTATTATTATTATATCATCTTTTAGTTTATTTTTTATTAAAAAATTCTTCGCCCCGCCAGGCAGAGAGTACCGGCGTTGAATCTTTTAATGATTCTCTATGTGGCTTAGAGTAGGCAATAATTCCTGAACTCTAATTAGAAGGTGACTTCAAATTTACTGAATTAAAGTCTTCTTTACTCTCGCAAAAAATCTTTCTTCGAGACATACCATTATTTGCCTACACTATCAATAATAACTATATTATATATAATAATGTCTATTATCCAAATAAAAAACATACTATATTAATTCAACAACTACTAACTATGATATAATATCACCATACACACACACACCCTACTACATATATATACTATATAAATACCTGAGATATAATAATATTTATATAATATCTATTTTATTATTTATATATATATATATAATTAATAAATTATTAATAATATTCAAATATAATTTATAACATTCCTGTCTATGAGACTTAGTTCTACAACCTGTGCTGAAATGCTTCACATATGAAATTTTTCATTGAAACTTTTATGAAATGTTTGGATCCATGTAATCGATAAATTAGGTCATTAAAACGTAAAAAAATAAAAAAGATTATGAAACATGAAGGTCACATCTTGAAAAAAGTTACTCACTCAAGTCTCTCTATATTAATATCTTTTATAAGAATATCTGTTGATAAGATGGTTTTATTATAAAAAAACATCTTCTACAAGAAGCTTTAACAATTTTACATTTGTCTTAACTCTACATATATATTTCTATATATATACTATCTTATAGCTCATGTATACTTATAGCAAGTGGTAGATGGGAGGTGTCTTTGAGGGTCATAAGCTAATATTCATGTAGGTACGGTCGCTGAATAATGTGTGAACAGAATAAATTGCACATTGTCAGTAGTATAGTGGGTTGAGGGAGAGGTAGAATTTATCACAACTGTCAGCGACACTACACACTCAAGTATATAAAGGCAGCGCTATCACTTAGCGGTCTAAAAGTTTGTAAACATTTACGACACGCTAGAAATGAGTAATTTTAAACATTTTATTCATTATTTGCTTTTGTTAAATTACTTTACATTTATTTATCACTAAAATTAAAACTATTTTTCCTAACGATTCTAGTAATAAAATCTAATAAAAACAAATGTCAATAAATAATGTGAGCTTATAGACAAACAACTAGGTCGTATATATATATACTCACGATCCATTAATATTAAGTTATATACTGAGAGACTATATATATATAATATATTATATATAATATAATATACTCTATATTCCTTATCTTTTGCCCCTATCATTTTTCCTTAGGGCCGAGTACTATACACAACTCTAATATAGCTCACTCATGATTCACTATTATCTATACAATCTATTGCACTTAGCTTCGAGAGCATCTGTATATAGATGGCATATATACCTATCCTCTGTAACATATTAATATGATTGCACCTTCACATATCTATAACGTTCTGGCAACGTTCGCCATAATCTAGAACATATACTATATATACTGGTAGTACTAAGCAACAATCCGCCTATACTATATATATATACCACTTTACCGAGACACATCTATATATGAGTAGCTATATATCTTTCTCACACTAATATAGCTATTTACGTATATATATAGAAGACAACCAGCACTAATATGACATCACCCCGTATATTATTAATTATATAATTTTTGCTTCGCCGTATAGTATAATCCTGTACCTGCGGAAGTTTCCTTATAGCAACTCCGTGGAGCTTAGAGTCCTATTGAGATGCCGCTTTTTTTTGCTATTATACTATACGCTACAGTCCATAAATACTACACACAGTAATTATGTATAGTGAGTATAATTAATAATATATATATACATAATTAACCGATTCTGTTTATGTATGTAAAATTTATACTATTATTTATTCAACTTATTCACACATTAAGAATAATTATTATGGATTTCTAAATCGTGAGTGATCTAGTATGAGTTTGCTGGCCGATGACTATCATGATTACTCTAATTGCCTTAATATAAATATCTATCATTCCTCATGCATGAATCACTCATATATATATATATGAGAAGTGAGTACTATCATGAGGGTATATAAATATAATACTATATATATATTGATACTATATATATATATCATAGTTTATATATATATATATATATAATATATATATATATAATATATATATATATATACTAATATATATATAATATATATATATAATATATATATAGTGTGAATGTGTTAACGTTTTTGTATGCTGTGTTATTTACTTTACTGTTTGTTATGTATTGGACTTTGTTAATGTTAGTAGTTTACTCCTGTGTAAGTTGTGTTAGGTTTGTAGTTGTACATTATAGAGAAAGTCAAATGATGCCAAGCTTAAGTCAAATTACGACTCTGGGAGTCATTTGACTTTTAATTGGCGTCATTTGACATTCGCTTGGCGTCAATTGACTTCAGCTTGGGGTCATTTGACTTTCGCTTGGCGTCATCTGACTTTCACTTGATGTCATTTGAGCTTCCGCTTGGCGTTTTTTGATTTCGCTTAGCGTCATTTGACTTCAGCTTGGCGTCATTAGCCTTTCTCTTGGCGTCATTTGACATTCGCTTGGGGTCATTTGCGTCATTTGACTTCTGCTTGGCGTAATTGACTTTCGCTTGGCGTCATTTGACTTTCGTCTGGTGTCATTTGCCTTATGCTTGGCGTCATTTGACTTTCGGTTGGCGTCATTTGACATTCGCTTTGCGTCAATTGACTTCTGCTTGGCGTCATTTGGCTTTCGCTTGACGTCATTTGATCTTTTGCATGAAAACCATTTGTTCTTCATACTATGACTTCCGTATGGCGTCTTTTGATGTTTATTTGGCGTAATTTGACTTTCGACTTAGGCTAGTTCAATTTATATGACTTTAGAAAATTGGCGTTTATTTTGAAACTTTCGCATTGACGTCATTTGACTTCAGCTTGGCTTTCATTTTACTTCAACTTGGCGTCATTTTACATTCGATTGGTGTCATTTGACTTTCGCTTGGCATCCTTTGACTTCAGCTTAGCGATCATTAGA
>JABUQX010131918.1:35000-42500 GCA_015478945.1 Trachelipus rathkii
TCTCTCATATATATGCAAAGATATGGGTAACTGCAGGAATTATGGAGCGTGTTGTCATTATGCCATAGGGAAGATATATTCTAGTATTTTTTGGTTGAAATAGCAATGTCGAGTGACCAAGGACTGATTGCAAAGAATATGTGCATTAGAAAAGGGTGAGGATGTGTGATCAAACCTTTTTACATTAGAAACAATGATTGAGAAAATAAGAGAAAGAATATAAAAAATTATTTTGTGCTTTATGGATTTGCACAGGTTATGATATCAAACAAGGTGCTCACAAGAGAAAGTGTTAGGTATATGCTAAGTAGTAGGTTTTAACAAAACCCAAAAGATAAGATTTGAGTAGTAAAGTGGTAAAAGAATCAACCGTTGCCAATTGTCAGCAATTAACAGCCAACTATGGGATGTGTAGTGTTAGTGTTTATTGAATATTCCACTGTATAGGAAGTCTGGGCGCTACGAGCATTGTGAGGAGTAGCTGTTAGAACGACAGAAGGAACGAAAGAGAGTTGAAGCAAATCCATTATTTATTAGCTACTATTATTTAAAGCTGTTAAACCCCAGTTATTTAGAGAGGATTAGAAGTGATCTAAGTAAAAAAGCAAAAGAGGTTTAAAGAGCTGTAGATAAAGAATAAGGTTACATGTTATTATTATATCCAAAACAGTATTGACTATGGCAACGGAAGTTCGCCGTTCGTTAAACATCAGATATTTCATCCGATTTAAAGAACGATATTAAAGTAGTAAAGTGGGAATATAGAATATATGGCAATTAAACCTGTGAGCAAAAAATCAGTCTATGCCGCAAGAGGGAATATAATCCTAGTTAATGGTAGTGAAAAACCATGGTTTGGAATAAGAGATATATCCATGCAGTAAGAATGTCAGATAGACAACTTAGTGTTAAAGAACACCACAAAATGTTTGAACCATATTTAGGGTAGGAGCTGTGTGGTGTGTAAGAAAGAGAAACTAGAGAATAAAACTATTAGCACTGAGAGATAGCCTTGTGGCCCTGACTTACAGGAAAGCATGAAACACAGACACGGTTAAACTGATGTAGTATTAAGTATTTAAATCCAATCTATTTGCAGACAGAAAGCTGATTGAGTCAGTAAAGAAATGCCTGAAGAGAGTGAAATGTGAGTTTAAATACAGAATCGAGAAGAAGGGTGCATAACCGAAGTGAATGGTGGTTTCAGAAAGGGTATGGTTGTGGGTCTTGCCTCTAGGATGACCTACAAATTATGACGTAAAGTCACAGAGGGTCCACACAGCCCTAAACCACATGGTGGATTTTTTTTTGACCGGAAAGGACTCTGTAAAGCCAATTATGTGCCAACACAGAGGACGCTGGAGGTTTGACTGAATTCCGGTCTTTCCACTAGCTTTTCCCAGAACCAGCATGATGATGCACCTCACCCCCATCTGGAGATAGAAGCAATGGAAATAAGATATATGCATATATATATATAGATGAAAGAAGAGAAAGATATATATATATATATATATAAGAGATATAGATATATATGATATATAGAGAAAAGAGAGAGTAAGCTCATGTGAATCATAAATAATATATACAATAATTGTGGGATTACTTAGTGGTATACAAACATAAAAAAAAATTATATACTGGATTCACTTTCATTTCACAAAACACAGTAATTCTAAATCAGTTACAACAAGATCACATTAAAAATTAAGATAAAAATAAAACAAACATATACAAGAATTTCTCATAACCAAGTAAACCTGAAATGCAAATAAATTGTTAACGAGATCCACCGTTTGCACATATCTCTGAAAGAGATAAAAAGAGTTATTTATAAAGATATATATATATATATATAATATTATATGATATGATATTTATATATTGATATATATACATAATATATATATATACAGCATATATATATATGTATATATGTTATAGATATATATATATATTATATATATATATTACATATATATAATATATATTATATATAGAAGTATATATATAGTATATAAAAATATATTATTATAATATATATATATAGTTATATTATATATAAATTTAGATATATATATATATTAAGATATATATATATATGATTATTATATTATTACACATTAGATATATAGAGTAATATACATAGCATATGATACATATTATTATATTGTATTATATTATTATTATTATTACAGATACAAAAGTATATATATATATTATTATTTATATATACACACATTATATATATATATGTATTATATATATATATATTATATTATAATACTACATATTATTAGAATATTATTGTTATTACATAATACTACATTATTATATTATATTATTACATTATTAACAGAGGTATATTATTATTAAAATAACACACAATATGATAATACATTACACATATATACACACACACATAAAATGATATATTAATATATTATAGATAATATATTATATATATATTATTATTATTATATATTATATATACATACTATTATTATTATATACATAAACATAGGAATATAAACACAGTGTTAATATATATAGATATATAGATATAGTAAGTATATATATATATATGGATATATATATATATATATATATATATATACATATATATTATACATATATATATATTAAAGTAGAGGTTATATTCTACTACTCCACCCAAATTTGAGGGGGATCAATAAACTGTATTAGATAAGCAATATTTAAAAACCCATGAATAACAACTTTTATCATACAAATGTGCATTCACTCTCAAAGTTAAACTGAGTATCTGCTCCTTCAAATCTAGGGCGTGAGCTGATTTAAAAATGTAAGAGCTACTATTATATATCTTCCTACAGAGCAAAATCATATCAAATAGAGAAAAACTTAAACTCTATAACTTTATTATTTCATATATAACAATGCGCCATTTAAATGATTAATTTTGAAAAAATTTAAAAGGACGAATTAGATGACAATTTTGAAATACACCTATTTTCAATTTCACGTATTACAGATTAGAATCTCTTTTATCGATCTGCGTTTTAAACTATAATTTTAGTTAGTTGATTTTTCAGCTTAGTAAAATAATATATTCTTTCAATTTGGAGTATAAATGAGGACGAATAGAATCAATTATACCTGGTCTATATTACTTCATGAGTTTTGATGGACTACTGATACCGTCGATTAATTATCTAAATGTAAATCGCTATCAGACAGATATCCATGACCATTTATAAAATGATGTAAAAACCCTTAATTGCTAGAGACATTTCAAGATATATATCAAAAATTTACTAATAACATAGACTTTCAAATATAGACAGAGAGTGCGTCACAGTAAATATTTGCACGGTACCGAGAAGGAGAAGGATATAGCACATCGCACATATAGAATTCCCGTACTATAAGAGAATTATTGATAATCACTTTAAGTTATTAATTTCCTATAATATTAATTTGATAGTATGACCACAGGTTGTCGAGCCTCAAATGTCAAAAAATAAACAAAATATCAATACTACTACAGAAGCATAATTTAGCGCCAAACATTATATATGCAAAATCATATAAAAACAAAACGTTAGACATTTACATATCATACAATATAAATCTAGCAAACAATATTATAAAATGGTAACTAACAAGTCAATAAACTCTCTTGATTCAAATTATAAGCCAATAGATACAATTTAACTGAATCAATATTACTAAAGCAAGATTATGAAATAAATAAAAAATATTATTAAAATGTTTAAGTGATCAAGGATAAAATGTAAATAACGGGTTTTTGTTGTAAAAAATTGAGATTATTTAGTTTGATTTTTTTCTTACCTTTATAGTCACTCTATAAGATTTTCATAACTATAAGACTTTGTTTTTCTTATTCTTATTGTTTAATACTTTACTATTATTATTATTATTATTATTGTCATTTATCATTATTATTACTACATTTAATGTAGTATATAAAGAAAGAAGATAGCAGCAGTAGCAGTAGTAGTAGTAGCAGTAGTAGTAGTAGCAGATAGTAGTAGTAGGGTAGTAGTAGTAGCAGCGTAAATGTATAAAGTATATGAAGTGTAGTAGTAGTAGTAGTAATAGCAGTGTAGTTCAGAAGACTTGCCGTCGTAGTAAGTGAGTAGTAGTGGTAAGTAGCGTAGTAGTAAATAATTAGTGCTAAGATTTTTTCAGAGAAAGCATAAGTAGAAAAAAATAAAACTATTTTTTTGGATAAATTTTTTGTAATATTATTATTATTATTATTATTATACTATTTTTTTGGATATATTTTTTGTAATATTATTATTATTATTATTATTATTATTATTATTATTATTATTATTATTATTATTATTATTATTATTATTATTATTATTATTATTATTATTATTATTATTATTATTTATCTATTATTTATTATTGTTTATTATTATATTATTATATTTAGTTTATTATTATTATTATTATTATTATTATTATTAATATTTATACTACTATATTATTATTATTATTATTATTATTATTATTATCATCATTATTATTATTATTATTACCAGGATGCTCTTTCTATTGTTGGTATTGTTCATAAGAGGACTTGGAAATAAAAATTTTAAGAAAATTATTTATTCTAATTTTCATATAAGTACACATACGAGTACACATAATCACACATATATATTCCAGTATTCCACACACAAAATTATTTTGAAAATATTAAGCCAAAAAAAAAAAATAATGCCGTGTTCTTTTATAGATTTTTTTTAAAATTTAAATTCTTCATTTTTGGTCTTCACAGATTAGAGAAAAATAGTAAAAAATCTCTCCTAAACTGGAATCCTTGGGGGAAAAAAGGATCTGTCCCTAAGCTCCGATGAATCCTTACAATGGAGGGTCTTAAATCCTTCAGACAGTACAGCAAATATGCGAGGTACTAGAGCATCTCTTCTATAGTTTGATCGTTCATGACAGTAAGTATCAGCTCCTCCAAAGTCCTCCTCAAGGAACAGCAACACCAAAGTCCTTCTCAAGGATCAGCAACCCCAAAGCCCTTCTCAATCAATTCTTAAATAGGTCTTTAAAGAAACGCAATATTTCGTTTATCGAGTCGGGTATTATCAAGTGAATAAAAATGTTTGAAGGAAATGGTCTTTATAATTTTTAAATAGCTACAAGTATTCAGCGAAATTATTGTTATTATCATTATTATTTTTACTATTATTACTATTCACTATTATTTTATTATTATTAATATTACTATTACTATATACATTATTATTTATTATTATAAATATATATTATTATTATTATTATAACTTATTATTATTATTATTATTACATATTTATTATCGAATATATTCTTATAGTAATACTTTGTTTATTATTATTGATTATAAAAGCTCAAACCTCATGGGTTTTACTTTTTATCGAGAGACTTCTGTATAGTAATCCTTTCTCTAGGAATATAACTCTGAACTCTTGTCATCTTGAATATATGGTAGAGATATATATATATATATATATACATTATTATTATTATTATTATTATTATTATATATATACATATGCCATACATATATATTATTTATATTACATATATATATATACACATACCTAGTACTACTATTACATATAGTATTAATATAAATATATTAGCTATTATATATATTATATTTATTATTATATATATATCTATATTATTATATATTTAAATTCTATATATATATTATATTTTAAAAAGTATTATTGTTAATATTATTACTATGTTTATTATTATATATATATATATATGTTAATAATATATATATATATATATATATTATTATATATATATATTATTGTTATATATAAGATATATTATTATTATTATATACATATACATACATATACATATATATATACATATGATGATATTACATATATATTATATATATTATTATATAATAGAGTATATATATAATATATATATATATACATTATACATACCAAACATACGCAAAATAAGTATCGCATAAGCTTGATTTGTCATCATAAATTTAACTGTGATCCAGACTTACCTTAAATCGAATAATAAATTTTTACGTATAATTATAATAATTGAAAAGTAAACGAATAAATGGCCGTAAGATATAAAATAAGGTACACATTTAAGTAGGTAATAGAATATTTTGTGTATATATATATATATATATATATATATATATATATATATATATATATATATATATATATATATATATATATATATATATATATATATATATAAAATTTTTATAAGTGGGCACTGCTAACTCGATGGATTTAGTACTTTTCGAGTCTTTAAATTATAGGAGAAGAATTTAAAATAATTAATAAACTAACACACACACACAATAATAATAGTAGCAATAATAAATAATAATAAATAATAATAATAATAATAATAATAATAATAATAATAATAATAATAATAATAATAATAATAATAATAATAATAATAATAATAATAATAATAATAATAATAATAATAATAATAATAATAATAATAATATTAAAATTCGAGAAAAAAATTCAAAATACAAATTAGAAATTAACTTATTAACTATACGTTCGAGGTGAACAATGGTCATAATTTGCATTGTCACGTGCAGAGAGAGAGAGAGAGAGAGAGAGAGAGAGAGAGAGAGAGAGAGAGAGAGAGAGAGAGAGAGAGAGAGAGAGAGAGAGAGAGAGAGAGAGAGAGAGAGAGAGAGAGAGAGAGAGAGAGAGAGAGAGAGAGAGAGAGTGAGGGTGAGAGAGAGAGAGAGAGAGAGAGAGAGAGAGAGAGAGAGAGAGAGAGAGAGAGAGAGAGAGAGAGAGAGAGAGAGAGAGAGAGAGAGAGAGAGAGAATTTTCAAAAAAGGAGTTAAAGTTTGGGAAGATGTTTATCCTTCTTATGGAATTGATAGTACAGAGTGAAAAGAAAAAAAAAGCAATGGTCGCTGTAAATACTAGAAAAAATTTGGTGGGGATGTTTTGGGATGCAAATCTAGGATAATAATAATAATAATAATAATAATAATAATAATAATAATAATATATAAAATAATACATAAATACATAAACACACACACTGGTATGCAAATTCATAATAATAATAATAATAATAATAATAATAATAATAATAATAATAATAATAATAATAATAATAATAATAATAATAATAATAATAATAATAATAATAATAATTACTTTGTACGTATTTTTAAATTTTCTTTTTTGCTCGAATATTCATAATACCGGTATGAATACTCTAAAAATTGGCACCAAATATTAGTAAGTTATTTTCAATATTATATAAGGGTCTACAACCCCAAATTCCCTACGGTAAACCCATCACTATTTCAAAAGCATGGCTCGTTTACTGTGATCTCATCTTGTATGTTGTTACATTTATCACATAATATTATTTCTTGATATTATTTGTAAAATATTGTTATCTAATTTCTATAGGAAATTGGTTATTTAATAAAATACTATCCTG
>JABUQX010131918.1:47500-52585 GCA_015478945.1 Trachelipus rathkii
AGGTACATAATGCTCTCCTGCAATCCCTTCGAAACTATACCCTCATTAAACGCTTTGTTACACAACTCAAGATCCAATCAATCACCATCCTTGCCCCGGTTCTTTTGATCAATTTCACCAGAGTAATCTTCAATCTATACCTGCAGATTTACCTTGCTTCAAAACTTTCTGACTTCTACCCATTTCCTCCGTCTTGCTAATAACCTCATCACAAAATATCCTATTCCTTTGCTGTACCATAAACCCACTACACGTTCGAATTATACACCTCATTGCCATTCACTGGCCGAAGATTTATACAATTTCAAAGTGGTTTCTTTCCACACTCCACTCACATCCATTTACATCAGTTTACAAAAAACACCATCCCTATCATATTTTAAGCAGAGTATTCCCCTTATTCTAATTCATAACCTTTCGCGCTTCTTCCAGAAGAGCTTCCTAGTCCCTAGTACTGTCCCCATTCAGCATCGCTTTTAAACATTCACATTTACTCTTCATTTTCCTTCGGTATTGCATATTTTAGCATTCCTTTTTTTCCGTTCCTAATATAATAATCCAAGCATACTTGTCTATGAAACTTCCTCACTTTGCCTTTTAGTACATTCAACCACGCCTTCTTTTTACTTTTGTCCCGCTTTGGCATCACCTCTTCGATTCCACCACTCACTGTTATCATCATTCTTACTTGCTACTTTAGCACACCCACATACTTCTTTTGCACTGCTAACAATCTTGCTTCCTTCATTGCTTCCAGTAAAAATAGTTTGGCACTCCATTTTACATTCAAACTGATTTACTTTGCGAGCGTTCTTACATACTATCTTAATTACTGTTCACAAACTTCTCACTTAATTTTACCCACATCCTTTCGTATCACCTTTCCTCTCCATCCAAGTCCCCACTAACTTAATTATTCACATAGAACAACCTAATGATCCGATATCCATTCCTAAAAACCCCTCACTGATTTTAACATCCCAGAATACATACATCAACAATCTCCTCTCACCAACACAAAATCAAATCATACTTTTCACTCGAGTATACTTATGAATACCGGATACCATCTCTACCTATACTTATGGATACTCTTGTGTATTAAGAATAGGAATTACTTAACGAGCATCACCTCTCCCCTCACAGAAAATCAATCACCTTTCCCTACCATTCTCTACCTGACACCCCAAACCACACTGTTCTTTTAATATACCATCCTTTTTCTTTATCTATAATATATTATCTATACTACTGTATTAGATATTATATTATATATATATATTACCATATATATATTAATATGTTATATATATATATATAATATATATATATATATATATAGTAAGTATATATAAATATAAATATATATAATATATATATATATAAATATATAATCATATAATAATATATAACACTGATAATAAAGAAATCCGTCATTAATTAGTCAGTCTATTTAGAGCCTAAAGGGGTGATTGTACTACTGTATAATTTTTAAAAAACATCTTTTATATACATAAAATAGATAGACTAATTTTAATAGAAAAACATAAAACAAAAACATTTTGTTTTTATTAAAAACTCTCAAGCTAAATGTAGTACCCATTTTTCATGCACAATTTTTTTTCACAGACAATATATCAACTTATCTTATAGACAATGTTTTCCTACTTCTTTTCGTCACCACAGTTATATTTTAATAGTTTTATAACCTATACTTAATATATATATATATATATATATAATCATCATGACGTAACCTTTGAGAGCATTATAGAAGTTGGGTAGGCATTTTAAGTATATATATATATATATCATATATATATATATATATATAATATATCCTTATGATACTTATATATAATTATATTATATAATATATTTCGGTATCCTTACAATTGTACAAAAAATTCATGTTGCTTGAATGTTCTCTTCAAATTAAGAAATAGGCCTTCCAGATTTTTTAAAATTAACTTGTTGTACCTTAAAAGCTTTTAATGCTATTTTGCAATATAAAACTCTATGTCCTATATGAACTATCTTTTATATTCCAGCTTCATAGTAATATCCTTAGGTAATGTAATTAACTAGATAATATTTAATAACAAACACTTTACAAGGATTTTCAACTAAAAAAATGTGTGTTGCCATGCTTTTGACACGTAAGAGAAACTTATCGAGTATATTCATAGCTTATCTATATACTATTCTTATACTATCTTTTACTAGTTTTTCTCCTCACGTTACAATATTTCGTATTTACAATGTGTAAAAATTCATGTTGGCTTATACTAAATCTAGTTAATTGTCTTCTTAACTTCTTAGCTCCTTTCTTCATAGTGTCGTCTCCCTCTTCTTTTATAATATATATAAGTATATAATAGATATATATATGAGAGAGAGGAGAAGAAAGATGTGAATTTCCTATATTTGTTTTTCCCTTTTTTATTTTGCCATGTTTACTGATATACTTTTTCTTTAGGACTGATGACCCAGTATGATTAGTACTTTCATAATTCTTTTTATTCATATAAAGAATTTATTTCATTGCTAGATTTCTAACTGGTGAACGGTAAAATTTCAGTTCCCCTAATTAGGCGAATTACTTCGTACTTTTTTCCCTCGAATACAATACGGCTACAATATGAGTATATATATGACGCTTGGGCCATTAGTACCTAATATATATTTTATAATTATATGAATAATTATGAAAGAATTCATATGTTACGACTCATATAGCTCTATAGATATTTTACTTTCTTAAGATACAGATATTATATCAGCGATAATATAGTATATATAATATATATAGTAAGAATAGGTAAAATTTTGCGAATGAAGCTTATCAATAATACATATATATGGTATTACTAAATACAAAATGCTTTTTCTTTAAAATTTATTTTAAATAAAATTCAGTTTCTTTTATTTCAGGTTTTTCATAAAACTTAAATATAGTTTTTCTTCATATCTCTAGTTTTTACTTATAATAGCTAAATACCTACATATAAATTATATCTTCTTCAATATGTAATATACAAAGTACTTCTATAATAAATACTATCTTAGATGTAATAGCAACAATACTATAGCATTGAATAAGAAGTAAATTTCTATCCATGTAAATCTATATATATTAATTAATATATACATATATATTAATATTATATATAATATTTATATATACTATATATCTTATAATAGTAAGTAAGTATATTAATATATATTTAATACTATATATTATAATATATATTTGTATATAATTAATTAATATAACTATATTAATAATTAGAAATATATAATATAGATATATATAATTAATGAGTACAATAATGTGATAGCTATTTAATGATGCAACAGACACGTTATCGCGGATACTATTGGGATTCCATCATATATAAAAATTTCAATGTTACAGTTCGTTGAATTCGAGGTATAATTTAAATATACTTTTTCTTACCGGTTGCAGTATAATGAACTTATTTGTTTTATGTGTTGTTTTTTTTATTTTATCCTTGCTTACTCTATGGAAAGCTAAAATGGTCGTATGATTTTATTAATGAATTCTATAAAGAATAAAATAAAATAAACTCATATTTTTTTCTGAGTTGTAATACGTTTATGTTATTGATCTTGTTTAAATAGTAGAAACTTTAAAAGTTTTTACTTGAGTAACTACTTTAAGAGTATAAGAATTATGTGACTCAGATAACAGACCCCTAATGAAAGAAACTAAATATAATAAAAAACACATTTATGAAATATTTATTTTAATGACCCCATGGCAAAACATAGGCAATTTTACATGCGGTTATACGAGACTAGTGAGTATAGATAAATCATTATCCCTCATATTATACTAAATTGATATTTATATTTGTATAAAGGTATTACCTACTATATGGCTAATAGGTAGGGTGCTCGATAGCTACGACCGGGAACACAGCGTTATGAAGGGGATGCGTTATATTTCATATCCCTATATCTACTATGTATTATGTGGTAGAGGCGAGGTATAACCCTCAGCGATACCCAAATACCTAAAGTATGCTATGGGTTCCAGAGACCCTCCCGGAGGGAGGGAAATAGTCCTACCCCGTTTATAGTCGTACCCAGTAAAGTACCGAGAGTACCCCGACTCCTAGGCGATTACTAGGTGCAGGTGATATAAATTAATATCCCTTAGAAGGTATCTTCTTTATACTTTAAAAAAAATACCTAAAACAAAATACAAAATATAGGTATTTACAGAAGTCTATTATTTTTAAGACGTTAGAGTAACGAATAAAAGGTTACGCTAAATAGGCATTCTCCTCATATTACTATAATTATAATTATAACAATAATTTTTATTTTTTATTATACATTTTTCCGTAATTACTGAAAATTCTTACCAGGATTCCTAAAAAATGTGATATTCCTTTCGCTGTTGTAGGCTATTAACTGTATGTTTCATTTGAGATATGATCTTTTTTTTATTTTTCATTCGACCCTAAATTTTTGAATAGTTTATATTGGTATCACAACTATGTATATATATGTGAAAATTTTTTTTTGATTCTCGATGGCTGCGTCTACGTTACCGTGTGCAAATATATTAAAGTTAGAAATAATCTTTTTTACATAATATAATATATATATATTAATTATATCTTAATATTAAAATTATATATATATATAATATATTAATATTAACGTATATAATTTATATATATGATATATCATTATATAGTTATTATATAATATATATAATATATAATATAAGAGCGAAGAAAAATATTTATGGACTCCAAACAAGAATCTAATCTTGCTCTTATTTTTAGTTGCATTATTTTATGTCGCAGATACTTGATATGTTGTTGTGCCCAATGTTTTGGTCGTTGCTTGACTATTGGTGATTGGTTGCTCTTGTATACCCTAAGGACGCACTATCACCAGTCGAAATGCCATGTTAGTACTAGTAGGTCCCAGTATGGAGGTTTTCCATAGCACCCTATTCTATGGATTTAAAGAGTCCGAGTTTCAAAGCTCCAGTTATTATATATATCGAATAGCAGGTAGAGACTTGTAAAGAACTGAGATCGA
>JABUQX010131919.1:0-10000 GCA_015478945.1 Trachelipus rathkii
AGAGTGATGTAGAATATGCTTAACGATATATATTAACACAAAACTTACGCCGAAAAACAGAGTGTGATATATTCAACGACAGGTGAAAGTGCTATAAATACCTACAAAAGGAAATAAGGTTCGTAGTATAAAGTTTAATGTTTGCAAAAACTAGTTGAAGCCATCAACTCCCCTAAGCTGGGGCCTGAATACCAGGACTGGAAAATGGAACTGGATACCGAGCTATCCAGGCTTTTAGTCACCTGTAACGTTTCCCAACCTGGAAAGATTTTCACAAGTGTTTACCTGTAACGTTTCCCAACCTGGAAAGATTTTCACAAGTGTTTACCTGTAACGTTTCCCAACCTGGAAAGATTTTCACAAGTGTTTACCTGTAACGTTTCCCAACCTGGAAAGATTTTCACAAGTGTTCACCTGTAACGTTGCCCAACCTGGAAAGATTTGTATAAAGGTTTACCGGTAACGTAGCCCAACCTGGAAAGATTTTCACAGAGGTTTACATGTAACATTGGCCCCAACCTGAACGAATTCCGGAAACCCGATTTAGCTTTCAAGGATATCCCAGCCTACACGAATCTGGTAGACCCGGTTTTGGATTCTGAGGTTGCTTTCACTGGATTGGGAGGGTACTTGAGTGTACTCTCCACCTTCACTGGATTGGGAGGGTACTTGAGTGTACTCCCCACCTTCACTGGATTGGGAGGGTACTTGAGTGTACTCCCACCTTCACTGGATTGGGAGGTTCTTGAGTGTACTCCCCCACCTTCACTGGATTGGGAAGGGTGCCTGAGTGGTTACTCCCACCTTCACTGGACCGGAGGCGTACTTGAAGTGAATACTCCCACCTTCACTATTAACCCAAAGGAGAAGTGCAATGTGTTTATTATGTTATCCTTAGACTATAGGTCGTTATCTATGTTAATTGGTGACTATTACGAGACTTTACCTGTGTAAGGTTTAGTTGTGAAACCATTGTTATTTATATTCCTTTAAACAATTTAAATCTTAGAGTAAGTACTCACATCTGGTACCTTGGTCTTCGGTGGTTCACTAGGACTTTTCGGGCCACTTAGATCTAAGTGAGCACTGTCTCAGGGTTATACCCAGATGTTTGAACCACATTCTAGTTTGGGTTTCTCCCGTCATGGTGGGATTGTCTATTGTATACTATATTCTACTTATTTACAGGTATATATTTCTGGATTTGATCATAATTTTGTGGGGAATTATTATTCACCATCGGTTGATAATTGATTGTTATGAGTGTATATTGACATTTCTGTAGGCGGGATTATTTCATGTTTCTTTGCATTGAGTTTTCATTTGATTTAACTATTTGTGGAGATTATTATTCTACTTATTTACACTTGGTTTTAGTTTTATATTTTAGGGGACTATATTTCCTAGAGCACCAGGGCTATGGCAGGATTTTGGCGCTACATATGGATGCATTGCGAGGTTATACATAGTTGAATTTTGATTCACATTATTTATATTTGTGTTTGCAAATATAGCTGCACCTGCTAGCGTGGCGACTGTATTGTGTTGAATCCTTCATCTTGTGCTGTGTTGGGTCTGTGGTGTGTGTGTGGCCGTGTGTGGTGTGTGTGTGTTGTATTTTTCGTGTTGTGGATCCGTCTTGTAATGTTGAAGAACTTTAGAGGTGCTGATGTAACCATATATATCATCTTTCCCCTATACTAGTTGCATACTCTATCGTATAGATTTTAGTTTGATTAAACGGTGGCCTATCAGCATCTGGTTTATTGTGTACTTCCGTAACTTAAATTTTTGATGTAGAGTCTATACTTGTGCGATTGTATGATGACTGGCACTTTCAATTTGGATGAATACACAATGGTTGAAGGCAAATAATGGGAATTAGTAATTTGATTCTTTTTTTTTTTAATTTATTGATATAATATCTTATACTATAATACTATATTTAGAATAAACCAGAATGTTAAAGATTTAGTTGCCGTAAGGGGGAAAAAGAGGTAATAAATTTTTTTTGCTACCTCTAAGATCACCGGATACTTGGTGTGAGAAGCTTTCAATTGGTGGGTAAAAATAGTACACCTATTTTTCAGGTGATTATAAAGTACATACCACACGGATTATCACCATACTACAACCATCACTCACATCACACAACACATGTCAATCACTAATTAGATTTGAAGTCTTCTTCCACGACACATTTCAACTACTACGAGGCTGGTCCGTGATGGATACACAGCACAAAAACTCAGCCTTCATCACATAGATCTGAGCGATAATTTCTTTCTTTTGAGTTTTATATAATATTTTGGGTTAATTTTTTTTTTTTTGAATACTCTTCTGCCCGGTTAACAAGGATTTAATCCTGGTGATCCTTATTGGAGACCAGGTTAAGGGGTTCCGTATCATTGTTTGTGGCGCAGAGATTAAGGGATAGTCTGGTAAGCGAGAGAGCTTTGACCGTGGAGGTTCCGCAGGTCTATGATGATAGTTGTAATCTGGGTAAGTGTTATGGTCCATGCAGGACCTGGGCAGTGATCCTCCGGCAATGCGCAGCGAGTTCTATTAAGAGTTATCTGTGAAAGATCTAGAGGAATGGAGATAGAATGGTTGATAATATAATAAAAGCTGTGTACTAGGTTTTAGAGGCATCAATAAAGTATTATGGAGAACTTTTCTGGAATGTATTAAAAGTATCCATCAGAATAAAACACGGAGGATATGTATTTGATGAAATATATAATCAAATGTTAGAGAATACACAAGTATTAATCATTAATTATTATTATTATTAATTTTTTATTATTAATTATTATTATTATATTATTATTAATTATTATTATTATTGATTATACTAGTTGAAGTTAGAAATAAGATGTAATCCAGTTCATTATTATTTAATTATTGTGAAGCAAATAATATCTTATTTCATTATGTGTGCTATATATTAATTAAATTTGTATATATAGAAATGAGAAATAATTGACTCGAAATACGGAATGTAAGTAAATTTTCGATCAATAGGTATAACGTGAGTGAGTAGTGAATAATATAAAACTGATGGATATAAAAAGAATAGTAAAAAGAGGAAAATATAATAAAAGGAGGAAACTATAACACAGTTATAAAGGATAAAGTACCTCGTGTGATTGATAGATATAATTAAAAAAAGGCAGACTAAGTCAGTTCTACTTATGAGGCGTCATGTATACACACAGTATGGTACAATTTATATAAGTATTATGTCTAAGGTTTTTTTAAACTGCGAAAAATCAGAATGTGAGTCGCAGCTGGCTGTAAACATGAGGTGCTCATTATTTTGGCAGGTGAACTGCTAGATAGTAATTTAAGCGGACTTACAGCAAGGTCACATAATTTGAAAGCGGTGAAACCGTTTGAAATATGGTGAATAGAAAAAGTTCCAAACGAATTCGATGCCTTTCATCGAGGATTTCTAGAGCGTTATGCAAAGGAATACAGGTTGAGGGCGTGATCAAAAAAAACAGATGGGTTATGTCAAGATAAATTTAAGGAACTTTTTGGAAAAGGCTGGAGCATTGAGAGTATTAATAGTATATTTTCAGGCTAATGTATAACGATAAGAGGCTAAGGTGAAAATATGTCACTTATATAATAGTGGTAATCTGCAAGGTTGAGAATATATCAGGTATGCAATAAGAGTGAGATAAGATAGTGAGGTTGCTAGTTGTAATTAGGATCTTCACCAGAAAATAGGAGGATTCTTAGAATTTGGATGATAGAAGAGAAATAGAGAAATATAGCTGAATAAATTTTAGCATTACGTATGCTATGTCACTAGTCTGACCTATATAGAGGGCCTATATATATATGTCACATAATGAATAAGTTAAATGAAGAACAAAGGGACAAGGAGACACTAAAGAAGCAATTTATAAGATGCCTGCCCAAAAAGATAGCAAGACGATTTAAGTTACGGATGGGAGGTGAAAAGGAAAGTCTGAGGGTAAGATGTAGAAAGTATTGAGTGAAAATCTTGGCTCGATGATTGAGGATATGGACTTGATGACACACGGAAACTAGAGGCTGAAACAATTTCGCAACGAATATCAATAGTGTAGTTACTCTAGATTTTTGTTACCAATTCATACTAAGTTTCGCCGATACTCGAAGGAAATGATAGTAAAGTATACAGAAACGTTATTATCGGTACAGACATGGGACGATAATGTAGACACTAAGTGACCATTATCATATATTTAGATGGGGGGGTGAGAGAGATTTTGGGAGGTGAAATTTTTATTCACGAGTAATATTAGTTAAAGCTTTAAGTTAAGGAAAAAAATTATAAAAATACTAAATTATTAATATATAATTTGTTTTAAAAATATTGCACCCCGTACTGTAGTAAACTCAATAAGTTTCTTAAAGTAATATATATTATAATATAATATGTATATATATAGTATATATATTATATATATAGATATATATTAATAATATATATATATATATTAATTATATATATATATATATATATATATATATATTATATATATATATAATATATATAATATATATATAATAATATATATTAATATTAAATAATATATTATAATATATATTAATATAATTAGATAAATATAACAGTTACTTATAATTCAGATACCTCAGATCCAAATGATTTTAATACGACAGTATTAAATAATTGAGAGCACTATCAAGGGGAAATGCTGTAAGATGAATAACTTAGCCGCACTAGAAAATAATGACCAGATAGGTAGGTTCCTTACTTAACTACCAATTAAAATAGTAAAACTAGATAAACACATTAAACTATAAAAAAAATGTAATGTTTATATAATATGTATTAAGTAATTAGAATTAGTTTTAACCTTTTTTTTTAGCATCACAGGAAGAGCCATTACTAACTTTTTTTTTTTTTTATTTTACAGTATTTTATTGTATGAACAATAATGATTTTATAACCTAACCAAACCTGATTACTAACCTAACTTAAATGGTTTCTGTTTGTATTATTAGTCAACAAGATTTATAGGTGTGGGGCGCGAAGTTTGTGGGGCGGCACTGCGCGTATGCTACCCCTTGCTCTGGACTCCTGGCGTGGATCGTCCACGATAACTGGAGCGTGAGAGGAAGGTGCACACGTCACTTCGACAACCAGAGCTATCGGGAACTGGAAAATTTAAAAAAATTAAAAAAAATTAATAATAATAATAAAATAAAGAAATTTTTATTTTTATAATACTAAACTAAATCGTAGTAGGTGGACCAAGGGAACATGAATTATAAATAAAATGGATCTGGGTTATTAAAAGCTCGATAGGGTATAAGTGGTCAATCGGTGTTTTCCGGTTGATACGTGTGTTGCTCGCCATGCATTCGTTGGATCGCGTGTTAGTCGGGGTCTTACCGAGGTGGATGACGGGCATGACCCTCGCTCCCGGAGAGAGGTGTGGAGTGCTGGTTCTTCCAGAATGGAAATTTTTTAGACGTTTGAATTGCATAAATTATAATGAAGAGGATAGAGGTGTGGGCAATTGGATTGTGTGTGAATGGTGGAAATGAGGAGCCTGGCTGATGGCATTTTGCAGCTCGGACTCAGGCGGAGAGCAGTAGAGAGGAGAGCACCTCCGGAGGGGGTTCCCACTCTAAATAAAAGAAGTAGAAATGCCGGAAGCATAACGGTAGAAGACGTGCGGAAGGAGAAACGAAAGAACAGAGGAGATGGAAGAGAGGAAAGGAGAGGAGTAGACAAATAGAGGAGAGATATGATGGTAGATAGTGATAGGAATAGCTTCTGTGCTCGCCCGGAGAAGTAAATCCGCAGACCTAGTGGCAAGATAGTTAACATAGTCCTCGAAATTGAGCGGAGTGCGTGAAGAGAAATAGGGAGGAAAGGAGAGGATATTAGAGAAATAAGAGAAGGAGGAAACAAGGCACGGAGTTAGAGAGAGGAGGAAAACGAAAGCAGGTGCACTGCACGGCCAATCGAGGAGGACCGAGGACGAGTAGGGGAGGCCGAGACCGAGATCAAAGGGAGGAGAGATCAATAGGAATGCCCACGCGGTGAATGCGCAAGGAGGGATGGAGACAGAAGATGGAATGTAGTGAAGAGTCCCAGGAGGACGTACAACGCCAAGAGTTGGGGATATAACTTAGTTACAGGTCAAGGTGGAAAGGTGATTGGGTCATTGCCCCAACGTACACAAAGGAGACAGAAAAAGGAGTTTAGGTGGCACAATGAGATGTGCAGCGAGTAAGTAGACCGCAAGAGACAAGGGGTGTAGTCCACTAGAGAATGATTGGGGTTTGACAGGTAAGCTGAAATATCGTTGGATTCATGCTGATTACAGTTTATCTGTAGAATTCTGGAGGCATGATGTCTGTCTGAGATGTATCGCAGACAAGTATATATCTTCTGGGATTCATTTCCACTTTTGCTTATGTATTCGAGTGGCAGAAACTAAGATGAAGCTTGGTGTAAGGTATTCGGTAGCTTAATCTGACTGGATATTTTAATAAGTTAATACAACGGTATATGAAGATTGAGAGGTCTGGGTGATCCTCGTAGAGTGTAGAGTCTCATCCTGATATTAAGCAATCTGTAGGTCTACCATTGATGACTTTATAAATATGTGGAGCACTATTACATCGATTAATTTTCTAGGGTTTCTTTGAGGATTTAACATTATGTGTAAAAGAGAGTAATTTGATATTGGTATTTTGTGTTTTTTTTCTTTTGTGTTAGAGAAAGGAAATATGCATATAGATCTTTTTGTACTCATATAAGATGGATTGTGATTCATAATTTAGACGGTATAGCGTGTATAAATAAAGGATGTATCAATGCATTTTTAAGAGACAACAGTGTAATCACATTGGCTTGAAAAAAGGACGATAAAAATTCGAGAAACGTATATAGATATAAGCAGGACGGTAAAGGATTACAGATATCACCAAAACTTACGAGAGAGTAACACTACTGGTGATTGATTAAGACATAAGCTTGCGACTAACGTTTAAAGTGAAAATTGGAAGTAAAACAAGTCCACACATTACCAAATAGTCATGAAGCGCGCAGTCAATACCGAGTCTGCTCACATTAAAGATCCGGAGGTTAATTGATAGACTAAGGTAAGAGAAGATTAAGAAAAAGGGTGATATAACACTCGATTTTAAAGGTTTTACCTATATGTTTGGTGAAATATGAAATGAGGAGGATAGTACCAGATACTTTGTTGTAAAAGAAATAATATCAGGGCTCAATAAAATAGTTTGATACCAAAAAGATGAAAACAAATAGGGATATCATTATTCGAGGATAAATTAAGTGAAGTTACTGTGGATTTGCAACATGTATCAGTGAAACACTATGAACGGTGACATTTGGATATGATGCACACGCGCAAGAATGGAGATCCGCAACATTAAGAAATAGAAAAGAAGAGGTAAAAAGTTTGAAGGAAGCTGAAATATTCAAATTCCATGTAAGTATTTATACGCTAACACACGCATACGGGAGGCTCTGAACAGGTTTTTGAGGTTTTTGTGGAAGGAACCAATGGCGTTTGGTAGAGTGATGCGGATGTCAGTCAACCTTGAACGATGCACCTATATTAAGAAAATTAGATTGCATGACTATACCGCCTATCCTTACCAACTGAGATAGAATGCGTTTGATCACTCAGAATAAAACGTTAGATACTAGGAGATTGACTCACAGCAGGTTGAAAATAGTTAATTGTGTATGAAAGACCATATAATTGTTTGAATCATTTTGTTGCTCAGGTCGTGAATGGAATGTTTCACACACACTGTGATGGGTTTTGGGTCGTATACATAAACACCTCGTTAAATATAAATTTGAGGGTACATTGTTTCTCTCTTAGAGTATATATATTGTTGGGGATATATGATAGTGTAATAAAAAAAATTTATTCTTTTTAATGTTATACTTAAAAAAATTTGCATTTTACATACTCTAAACAGTAAATCAGTAAATCAGTTTATCAAACCTGCCCTCCTACCCTACCATGATCTATTGATCTATTGATCAAATCATATTTGTATAACATAACACTAGGTAACACGACAGTGTGATCAATTATTATATTTCCTCTCAGTATTTTGCTCTCTTGAAAAAACATTTTCATGTGATATATTCTCACACTTTAAAAACGCAATGTATAATCTCTGTATTCTTTTAGTGTTTATTATAACGTTATATAATAAATTACTGATGCCTTTTTGCATTACTGGCTTTAGGGTTAACACGCATGTAACACATATAGATTAAACATGCCAGAAGTATAAGTAAGTGCGTAAATCAGTAAATCAGTAAGCACAGTTAAATAGTAATACACGAGGCTTGTACTCCAACGGTGAGCTGGACCCAGTCTCACCCAGCCACGGTTCTTAAATAAGTTAGCTTTGGCTTCACCACAAACACACTGGTCCGGTCACATCTGGTTTCGACGAGAAATTCTAGTCTAGAGTATAATTTGATGATGGGTATTGATTCAGCACTCATTAGTGATACATAGAATGGTCCGGTAGTTTGTACTTGAGATTGTAACATAGTAGCTCATACTAATATAAATTGTCAATTATATGGTTTATTGAATTGTAGTCTGACTTGTGCTTTGCTTTTAATTACAAGATCTATATGTGTTATACCCATCGTTTGTGACACAACGTAAAAAATATAGGTCAATGGTTTGGGACACATTGTGTTGTGTCCGCTAAAAAAGAATGAAGTAATATATTTACTAAGGACAATATCAATTCATGTAGTAACAGGCGATAGGATTTAGTCATCAGGAAGCCTTGTAAGGAGCAGGTTTAGAGCAGTATAGAAACTGGAGAGGCAAATACTAGTTAGAGATCAGTTGAGTATATACAAAAGGTATCTGGGCATACCACGACTACAATCTATTCTCTTCGACGGAAAGTTTATTAAAGATTTGGTTCGGCAGGTGGCAGCATCTCTTAATGCTCGTAACCGGGAGGACTAGACGCGAAAGATGTGATTGAAGTGGACGCGAGGAAAGAGTACAAAGGCATTTTACAGGAGTAATATATATATACTATATATTATATATTATATATTAGTATATATTATATATTGTTCTTGGGTTACTATCATATATATAATATAATATATATATATACTGTATATTACTAATTGGGTTCTATATTTAGAATCTATATATATTGAATCTATATAATTATATGTTCATTAGCAATAATATTTTGTATTAATAAATAAACATAACATAAAATATATATTTCTTATATTTTGATCACATAATGAGAGTAAAATTTAGAATGTGTTAGATTATGAGAAATTGTACAATAGACGGTTTAGATTGTTAATAGTCATATTAATGAGTTATTATTAGATGGTTGTTGAATGTAATTGAATTTGAGATATATGAATTAGAGTAATAAATAATAATAATTGATATAATGAACTGTATTTTGAATGTTTTAGTTTAATATTGTTGTTGTTTGAGTATTGTGAGATTAATAAGTAATATTAATGATATTGAGGTAATCGTTGTTGTTGCAATATATTTAAAAAAAAAAATCTTAAAATGAACTCTCTATATTCCTTACATAATCTAGATTTGAGAAGAACTTAGTGGGGGAGAATGTGGTAAACAAAGTGTGAAACTGGTGGGAAAATATATCCTCGGAGAGATCTTTGGGGAATTGAATATAACTAGTCGAGAAACACCTCTATTCGTCAGTAATTATTGAAATAGTTCTGCTATAATTGCACTCATTAGACAGGTGTATCAGACAGAGGCAGGGGATATGGATCACCTTCATACATACTTTATCAACAAAATTCCAAAATGTCTCCCATCCCTCAGCTTCTCAAACTGACCTTACCAGCATTCCATTAACAAGGTAACTAAATGCACGAAAGTCTGTAAACTATACTCAATGGCTCAGAAGAGCTTCTCAGATTTAACTGATTCAAAATTATATT
>JABUQX010131919.1:15000-24258 GCA_015478945.1 Trachelipus rathkii
TTGAGTGTGGGTTTTTAGTTAGTAGTGTATATGTTTGGGTATTTAGTAAGGATTGGCATTTCATATTATAGTCTTGTGTGTTCATAATGACAATATTGTTACCTTTGTCGGCTCTGGAGATTACGATGTGGTTGTTATTTTTCAGGCTTTTCAACGCATTGTAGAATTTCTGAGGGAATTGTGTGGTAGTATCGGTGGCTATTGCGGTAAAAAGGACTCCTGTCAGTAGATCAATATTGCAATTGGGTTCTTTTGTTCTTCTTCTCCATGTGTCAAGGTTTTTAAGGAATTCTGGCCAAGGATCTTTGTTTCTTAGGGCCATAGTTAATCCGTAACCTAAAAGATCGAGTTCGTCAGAGGATGGCGTATACGTGGATAGATTAGTTATTGCGTTTGGGTCGGAATGTAAATGCCATACGCTCTGTGAATAAATTATATTAAATTTGTTTTTCAGTATCTGTGCTTTTTCATATGTTGTCTGTTCTTTTATGGCGTGTGCTCGGTCTATCAATTCGAAGTATTGCGTAGTATCGTTAGGATGAGAATTAAACCATAATGTCGACGATGTCTTCGTTGCTGTGCCGAATGCAACCAACCCACATAACATTTTAAACTTTATTAACACTATACACAATGACATACAATTTACTATAGAAACTGCAACAAATAACACAATCCCTTTCTTAGACACCCTCGTAATATCCGACCATAACATAAAACCATCATTTACAATATACAGAAAACCTACATCTAACCCTACATATATTCATTGGTACTCCGCTCACACACACACAACACAAAATTAGCTACACTCACTAACCTTTACCTTCGTGCATTTAAAATTTGCTCCCCCTCACACCTCAGTACAGAAACTACCTACCTAAAACAAAAGTTTGAAAAACTAAAATACCCACCCCATGTAACACAAACAGCATACAAAAAAGCTAAAAAAACTTATTATCACACCAACAAAAAAAAAACAAAACAACAAACATACCTACCCAATTCCAAACATTAACACAAACAACATAAAAAAACTTATTCCGAAACACATACAACTGATACCTTCCAATAACATTCTCATTAAAAAGATATTAAAACCCCCCAAATCAACAATAAATAATCCCCCCTGTTTATACAAAATACCATGTAATACCTGCAATAAAAACTACTTTGGTCAAACCATAGACTTCAAAAGACGCAAAAGCCAACACACACACGATTTAAACACACACGAACAAAACTCCGCACTTACTCAACATAGATTAATACATAACCACCAAATCAACATCAATAACATGAAACATATCAGATACATACAAGATAGCAACAAAAGAAAAATTGCCGAATCATTTTGTATATACAACCTTCCCAACTATAATAGAGGCTTTGGAGATTACGCTATAGATACAATGCATAATACAGTCATGCTGTCGTCACCCTACTACAAAAGTCTACTTACAAACCAACAAACCAATTAAAGAAGTCACTTTAAGAAATTTCCATCCCGAATGCAGTCTACTACAGTATCTGAAGAGGTCAGGATTGACGAAAGCTCATACGTGGTCTTGTATATATATATATATATATATATATATATATATATATATTATATATTATATATATATTATATATATATTTTTATATATAATATATATATATATATATATAATATTAATATTATATATATATATATATATAATATATATATATATAGTTTTATAAATACGTATATTTTAAAAAAAAGTTTTATGTGAAGTAAAGTGTTTTTAAAATATAAGTGCATTTTAACACCTTTATTAGCAACACAGGGTCAAAAAAGTTCATAAATACAACCAAGCGGAAAGTAGCTTTAATATAAATCCTGTAATATTGGAACCCGATATTGTTGCCATGCACTTTCAAATAGATAATACGTATAAAAGGTTCAAATTTGCCTTAACAGCTGCAAGTATAAAGAAACAACAATTATTATTCATCCAGTGTTGTGAAAAGAATTTAGTGATACCGAAGACATTGAAACCCAAATCTTTAATAATTGACAAATTTGATCCATTCCCGCCTATTTATAGACAGATACTTAAAAGAAAAATCAAAATAATACAACAAGAGATAAAAGCAGCAGTTAAAAAATACACTAAACTATTCTACGAATTCCAAAGATTATGGTTTAATTCTCATCCTAACGATACTACGCAATACTTCGAATTGATAGACCGAGCACACGCCATAAAAGAACAGACAACATATGAAAAAGCACAGATACTGAAAAACAAATTTAATATAATTTATTCACAGAGCGTATGGCATTTACATTCCGACCCAAACGCAATAACTAATCTATCCACGTATACGCCATCCTCTGACGAACTCGATCTTTTAGGTTACGGATTAACAATGGCCCTAAGAAATAAAGATCCTTGGCCAGAATTCCTTAAAAACCTTGACACATGGAGAAGAAGAACAAAAGAACCCAATTGCAATATTGATCTACTGACAGGAGTCCTTTTTACCGCAATAGCCACCGATACTACCACACAATTCCCTCAGAAATTCTACAATGCGTTGAAAAGCCTGAAAAATAACAACCACATCGTAATCTCCAGAGCCGACAAAGGTAACAATATTGTCATTATGAACACACAAGACTATAATATGAAATGCCAATCCTTACTAAATACCCAAACATATACACTACTAACTAAAAACCCACACTCAAACTCCCAAACCACATTTAACTCCAACCTTAACACTATTCTCAAAACACATCCGCAACTAATTCAAAAATTAAATGCTTACATGACTCAACCTTCCCAGTTTTACGGAGTACCAAAAATACACAAACAAAATATACCACTTCGGCCCATCATTTCAAATATTAACAGCAACACCTACAAACTTTCTCAATGGCTAACACAACAACTAAAACCCTTATTAGGTACAATCTCCAATTCTCATTTAAAAAACACAGAAGATTTCATAAACAAAATTTCTCACATTAACACTAAAACACACACTTTTGTTAGCTACGACGTAGTCTCTCTCTTCACCTCTGTCCCAATCCCACATCTACTCGAACTCCTAACTAAATACATTAACGATAACAATATATCTCTCTCATTCCCGTTTCCTATCATTAAACAACTCATTCTACTCACGCTACAACACAATTTCTTCCAATACGACCAACATTTTTACAAACAAACCCAAGGACTGAGCATGCTCAGCAACATATACATGGAACTTATCGAACACTACTTCATTCTCCCCAATCAACTTCTTTCCGGTTGCGTTTGGCTCAGGTACGTCGACGATGTCTTCGTTGCTGTGCCGAATGCAACCAACCCACATAACATTTTAAACTTTATTAACACTATACACAATGACATACAATTTACTATAGAAACTGCAACAAATAACACAATCCCTTTCTTAGACACTCTCGTAATATCCGACCATAACATAAAACCATCATTTACAATATACAGAAAACCTACATCTAACCCTACATATATTCATTGGTACTCCGCTCACACACACAACACAAAATTAGCTACACTCACTAACCTTTACCTTCGTGCATTTAAAATTTGCTCCCCCTCACACCTCAGTACAGAAACTACCTACCTAAAACAAAAGTTTGAAAAACTAAGATACCCACCCCATGTAATACAAACAACATACAAAAAAGCTAAAAAAAACTTATTATCACACCAACATAAAAAAACAAACAACACAAACATACATACCCATTCCAAACATTAACACAAACAACATAAAAAAACTTATTCCGAAACACATACAACTGATACCTTCCAATAACATTCTCATTAAAAAAATATTAAAACCCCCCAAATCAACAATAAATAATCCCCCCTGTCCTTGGTCCCCATCTGATTTCTTCCATAAGTTGAACCATGATTCTGCTTCACCTTTCCAGTTCTCAATATTGTATATAGTTTGAAGTGATTCAATTTTTCTGTTTTATTCAGATATAGTTAAATTTTTAATTCTAGAGGGGTGTAAAATACAGATAAATGTTGGTATTCTGTTGTCTTCCGAAAATCTGATATGCAGAGATGAAATCAGTGAATCTAGGTATGGTATAAATAGAGAAACTCTGAAATAATCCTCCACAGAACTACATGAAAAGTTAGATCTTTGCATTTGTTTGGACACTATACGTGGCATTGAGAATTCTATAAAGTAAAAAATTTCTGTAAGTTCCTTAATACTGGTAAAAACTTCCTTGAAAACAGACGCGACATGTTTTTCGTCTCTATTGTTTTTTACTATTTCTAACACCTTTTCAACGTGACTGTGAACCTCTTCAGATTGATAGTTTTAGTTTGAAGAATGTTCGTGACAGGCTCAAAGTAAGAGGAATACTTGGCCATGATAACTAAGCAAATAATGAATTTAGGAGTTCCTTTTGCTGACGAAAGTTGAAATGCTGCTGTTCCTGTGGCCTTAGTTACTTCTGAATATGATGACAAAGTTTCCAAAACCGATTTAATGTGAATGAAATTTTCAAAAAAAATTCTGATGGACTTGTATTTTGAGGACCATCTTGTTTCGCATAGCATTGGTATATTCATTATCAGTTTCCTACGCAATGGACTTTCACGAAAAAATCTTATAACTTCTTTCACAGTGCCCATAGTATTTCGAAATTCGGGAACAAGATTCAAGTCATTAACAACTAAATTTAAGCGATGAGAAGCCCAGTGGAAAAATTTGGCCTTGGGATATTGATTTCTTATTATTTTCTGTACTCCATTTTCTTTTCCATCCATGGTTGAGCATCCATCAAATCCAAGTCCAACGACTTTATTCATATTTAAATTGTAAGCTTCTCTGGTCAATAAAATGACTTCTGCTATATCTTCAGCTTTTAATTTTTTCAACGGAGTAAAACCTAAAAATTCTTCTAACTTTCAACTCCTTATCAACGAAACGAACGCCAATTGACAGCTCCTCCACCCCAGAAATGTCTGCTGTTTCATCCGCTAAAAGTGAAAATTATTCACTATTGTTCACTTCATCCACAATGTTTTTACAAATTAGGTCCCCGCATATGGATATGAGCTCATTCTGGACCATATGTGATGTGTATTTTTGATTACCTTAACTTGATTGTAAATGCTCAGTAAGCACAGCATCACCAGCTTCAACTCTGAATTTTAACAAATCAGAAAAAGTACCAGTATCTGCAGTACTGCCTCGAACAACTAGATCATGGTTTCCACAGAAGAACAAAGTTAAAATTATTGGCAACAACTATTTTTTCGATAATTAAATGTTCAGCATTATTTAATTGCTCAAAAACATTACACGTTTATTTAAAATTACTTATTCAAAATTTCTCACTGCTACAGCAGCATCTATGCCAGAGAATTAACATGGTTCCTTGCATGTGAGTGAAAGTCTTTATATTTTAAGATTGGTCTGACAATAAATGAACCCAAAAACCCTCTTTTGACGCAAGGCCTAAATAACACACATAATTTACAGAAGGGTCCTTTTAATTTTTTTGAATATACTAACAACGAATTGTATTGATTTAGCCAATCGTAAAGGAAAGCCCTTTGCCTCCTATGATATCTTGCTTAAAGTTGTAAGTGCTTAGTGGTTTGCATGGATTTGTTAATAAATCAAATTTTAGATTGTCAGTAATTCTATTTTGAGTAAGGTAATTTCCAATATCAAACAACGATTTTCAACAGTTGGTTCTACGCACAGCAGATGCGGAAGATTCATTCATATGATTAATACAGGTGCCGAAAATACTCAGGACGGCATTAGCACTGCCATTTGCATTAACACTAAAATATGAACCAGTACCATCATTCAATGTGTCCGTGGTTTGTTCAGTTAAAGAGTAATTATAATTATCACTAAGGCGAGGCCTCTTAATTACAAATTTATTCATTGTGATAATTTAAAATAATTTTTTTCCATTTTCTTGTTAAGCAATCTTATATATATATATATATATATATATACTCTTTCTCATATATATATATATATATGAGAGAGAAATTAGAATGGAGACAAAAAAATTGCTGGATTTAAAAGAAGTTTATTTAAAACGAAATTAGATAAATAGGTATTAAATGTAAGTCTTGAGTAGCAAAGTAATAAAAATTTTCATAATTTCCTCCCAAAATTATAATAATTCAGAGTGAAAAAATCTTAGAAAAGTCAAATTCATATTAAGTTTCAATATTAATAATAATAATAATAATGTGTGTGGTAATTAATAATAATAATAATAATAATAATAGTGGGACACTTTTCAAAGTAGTTTCCCCATTAAATATATATTTATTTCAGTTTCCTAGGGCAGCATTCAATATTGTGGATTTTGGGACCCCATTTTAGCCCCACTAAAAAGGACATAAAATTCTTAATTTCAGACAATTTTGATGGGTTAAAGCAAACTGCAGCTTTTACCTCTAGAACGTCATTTCAGGTGTTTTCTGTCTGTAGTCATTGTTTCGGCGTTTTCATTTTTTCAAGAACCTAATTTTTTGATATTTTTAGTATCAACTTCTGCAATTTTTTTGAAATGACTTCAAACTTGAAATATACATAGATGGGTCTATTATGCGCAAATTGCACATATTAGTTTTTTGATTTTTGGAAATTATGCTCAGCAATGTCGAATTTCAAAACCTACTTTTTTTTTTTATTTTTTTTATTTATGAGAACAATTTTAAAAAATCAAAAAACTAACATTGGCAGATTATTGGGGAATAATCCCATCTATGTATGTTTCAAGTTTGAAAAAATTAATAGAGATGATACGAAAAATATCAAAAATTAGAGTTCTAATATTTTAATCGAAGCTAATGAATGACGTTCTAGAGGTATAAAAAAAATCGGCGGTTTGCTGTTATCCCCATCAAAAATTGTCTGAAATTAAAATTTTATGTCCTTTTTAAGTGGGGGCTAAAATGGGGTCCCAAAATTCCCAATATTGGATCCTCTCATTATTAAAAAACAAAGAGAATGATAAATTGTTGCCCTAAAAAGAGCTCTCTTTTTATGGCAAAAATTTATCAGTTATCGTACAGTTCATAAGTCTGAAATATATTTTAACTGAAGTTACAGCTAGGAATAGGGGAGGGCAGAGTAGGGGAGGCTAGAGAGGTAGGGCTGTAGGCTATTGTGCAAGTTTGCAAATTTGCTTTTTCGCGGGAAAGTTTCTTGATATATATATATATATATATATATATATATATATATATATATATATATATATATATATATATATATATATATATATATATATATATATATATATATATATATATATATATATATATATATATATATATATATATATATATATAATTTTTTTCAGCAAAGCTAATTAAAAAAAAAAGCTTTGAAATTTTTTTTCAGCGGAGCAAAAAGCTTTGAAATTCCAGGGGGGGGGCCATGGCCCCTACTTGCCCCCCCTCCCGGCGCCCATGGACCATGGGTTTGTGCTTTTACAAAGGCTAGAATTCTGTCATTCTTATCCTTTGCACTGTTTGGGAAGAGACCAATTAGCACTATGGGCCGGGGGATTTCATCTCCCTCTACTGCCCTCAGGTTTGCTCCTTCCCAAGGCTTCAACTGAACATCAGTGAGTTTCAGCCACTCAGCTGTGGTCTCGTCATCGCAACTGAACAGCACCCAGTCTGGTTTGATAACAGAACCGTGAAACCTTGGCTGTTTGGTATATGGTAAACTATTCAAAATTTCTTCTTGTATGGCTTTTAATTGCTCTATTGTCAAGATTTCTTCCGGATAGTCTTTGGAGACTATTCCTATTTTAGCTGTATTCGGATTGTGACTAGGAGCAATGTAGGTGTTTGCGCCCCTTCCATTACTCCCAGCTCTGGGTTTCTTTGGCGCCACTTCTGGCGTAGAATTGCTAGGGAGCGCTCTTTTTCCCTCAGACGGAGGGCCAACAGGCACAAGAACCAGCTTGCGGGCCTCTGAAGGACATTGCTCGTTCTTTACTAGCCACCTGTATCTCTTCCTCACGGCTGCGACTGAGACGCTACGGTGTTAATTTATGGAACCTTTGAACGGACGCTCCCCTCAATGTCGGTTGATGTATTTCCCAGAAGTTTGCAGTGGATAGATTGGATTCCCCTTCCGCCCTGGCAGGCTTGGGAGACCTTTTCAGTTGAGGTTTCCGGAAGAATCAAGTAGAGGCCTAGGGCCTCTCTGAGGGTTAATGCACCTTAGGGTGCCCCTCTGGTAAAGTTTTGGTGTTCAGCCATAAAAGATAGATGAAATTGAAATGTTGTTATACAGCCACCCACCCAGCAGGCCACTCTTGCTGCGGAAGGCTAAGGTCAAACAGGAGGTGCCTGGTATCCTGAGGTTTGCATACTAGAGACAAGATTTCCCTCCGGCCACACTTTGCCCATTCTCGTATGCTGTTGCACCATGGATTGAGGGGTGGTATCTTAGTTTTTCCCCAAAGACCCTCGCTCCCCAAGGGCAACAGATGATCTCTGGGTTGAATTAAGCCCCTCCGCCACAATAAGGGTGCCGCCCCAAGTGGATGGGAAAGTTATGACACTAACAAATCCGCATTATAATCTTTATAGTCTTTATGTGCTGCAAAATGTTGACAAAACTTAAATATATTTGTTTTATTTTTCATAGAAAGGAATGTAAGAACGGCTTGTCAAACATAGATTACTTTTTTTTTTTTTGTGAGAGTATTATTCTATGCCAAGTAATGACTATGTTGCCAAACTAAAGTAACCTGATATCTGACAGAAATTTTAAGTTTTAGATAAACGAAATAAATGAGCAAAATCATAGTATAATTTATTAAAATAATAAAATAAATAGGTAGAAGTATATAGAGTTTTACTCTGTATGACCAGAGACAGTAATATAAATTTTATCTCATCATGGAATCAGACGTGAATAAAAACTGATTTCAATTCAAAATCAACGTCCAAAACTATTTTGCGCAGCACAAGATATGTGTAAAAGAATTTTTTATTTTGCTATTGATAATGATAATAATTGTTGATTTATTTCAGGAACATAGATATATTTTATTTATTATATATAAGAAAAAGGTATAGCATAAACATAATATATATATATATATATATACCATATATATATATATATATATATATATATATATATATATATATATATATATATATATATATATATATATATATATATATATATATATATATATATTATATATATATATATATATATACA